>WEKY01027662.1:0-24752 GCA_013390045.1 Picathartes gymnocephalus
ACCAAAACCAAACAAAAAACAAACAGCTCCTAACTGAGAAACCACAAGAATTGGAAAACACTAGTGAGAAAACTGAATATTTCTGTGCAAGAGGAAAAATTTTTTCTTTAAATAAAATACACTAGATAATCTGTAATATTTTCTTAAGTATTAGATTTTACTTTCTAGCTGATTTGCTAGGAGCCTTCTACTTATTATAACATATTTCTTCCAAAGTATTGAAAATTTTCTTTCCTAATACTCTTGGCACTAGAAACAAACTTGAAGAATAAAAATCTGAAATAGAGCAATCTTTAACCTGAATTTACAGAATGTAGGCCACAGAGCAAAAATCACTGCCATTGAAATGTGTAATTCTTAAGTTCAAAACATTTCTGACTTCTCCATGCCAACCTCCAGAGAACTGGGATTCAAAAACCGGCATCAGATTCATCTCAATTGCACTGTGGAATAACGCGAATCATCACCATTTTTTGTTCAATTTTTTGTGAACATTACACTCCTATAGAAATTCTGCCAACTTTGCTTGGATGAAACACTGACTTGGCAATAGCTGCAAATTAAGTAGTGTGGTACAATAGAGTGAGTGAAGGCTTGTCTGGAAGAGCAAAAGATATATACTAGTAAGCCTGCTAATATAGTAGATAAAACTATCTTTCTCCCCCGTTTGAGTGCTAGGAATGTTATTAGTCTTAGAAGCATTATCTGTCCTTTGTAATGTCTGTCTAGCTGTAAAGCAGATGCTGGTTTTATTCTACTTTTCTCAAACAAACATTTTTTACTTTCTCTTCTTTAGGATGTCACTCATCATTTGGAAATGATCAGAAGCATTTCTTGCTGGCAACCCAACCCAACAAAACACTTTTAGAACTTTTCTGTGTGCCTCTGGAGAGCTAGCAGATAATTTGGGTTATTCAAGTACACTGATGCAAGGACCGAGTGCAGGTGTTCATTCATTTGGCCCATTTCCTATCATACCAATATCTGAAAAGATGGTGTTTGCCCTTTGGGAAAATGTCTTTGTCAACTGGCTATACAAGACATTTCAGGTTAAATGTCATTTTGCATCTTAGGTATCTTTGTTTCCAGCCTGTGGTAAGAGGGACATGTTATCAGAAAGATATTTTATACTATTTTCCTACTTAATTAAATATTCTTTAGGAACATAGTATTTGTTTACAGCTTCAGCTTGTCAGAGGAGTGCAGTGTGACAGCTAGGAAGGGTCTCAAGTAGCAGAAAAAGGTGGACAGAAAAGATCCCAAAGCTATTTTATATGCTAAGTCAAATGCTTGTGACTGAGGTGCAGTTAAAGAGCAATTGTATCGTTTGCAACCAGAACATCTTAGAAGGTTTTTGTCATCAATCCATGGCTTTAGAATAAGCCTTCTTTTCCTGGAACGGTATATAAGTTGTCAAGTGCTATAATCAACCAGCT
Organism: Picathartes gymnocephalus; assembly: GCA_013390045.1. Taxonomy (NCBI): domain Eukaryota; kingdom Metazoa; phylum Chordata; class Aves; order Passeriformes; family Picathartidae; genus Picathartes; species Picathartes gymnocephalus. The sequence continues at coordinate 1,437 of WEKY01027662.1, forward strand.
CATCCAGGCTTATGGCAAAATTAAAAAGCCCTGGGGATTTTCTTATAGCTAAAATATTCTGTCTCACTTTTGATCACATCCCAGAATATACTATGACCTCTTAAATTGTGACAAGACTGCTTCTACTTTGTCATTTTGTGGAATTATAATCGACTTCTGAACCCAACCACCATAAATTTAGTTGGGGGGCAAGTTTCAGTCTACAAGCTTAGTTTCACTGAAGCCTGTGGAGTCCTGCATGGTCTCACTAGAGCAGGCAGATGTCAGAGTTTTAGCTGTAAGGCAGAGTTTTCTGTATTCGGGAGATTGTATCCTTCCCACTTGAATGTGATGCACAGAAAATAATTCTATAATTAGCTTGTTATCCTTAAGGTAATGGAAATTTTAAGAAATATTTTTTTCATACCATCCTTCTGTGTGCATGTATAGTCTTCAATAAATATGTGTGTGCATTAAATCCATATACTTGTACCTAGTCACATACAGAAATTGCCACATGGGAAGCATTGTTTACTCTTCTTTCTTGTCTTCTCATTACTAATAGATGTAACTTTAAAACATCATGTTCACAAAAATGGTCAAATAAAGTCAAAACAGGTTTAAGTATTTGTCCATTAGAAGAAATACTTCCACTGTATTTAATTTCTATGAACATTAGTGCCTTTGATTTTCTGTACTTGCAGTGGCTCTCTTGCTACATCAAACAAACACCTCTCAAAAAAGACAAGGCGAACACAATTTGAAAAGGGCAAGGCACACAGGCTGAGCAAAGATGATGTCAAAATACTAAATGCCGGCTCTTGTGACACATCCAGTATGATGAGACTACGTTTACGTTTGGGCTTAACATTAGTGTGATCCTCAGGGATGTCTTTACAGAAATCTGCCTCTGACTTGTTGGGTATTTGTACTTGGGTGAAGAATAATTCCTCCCCACAGATGAGTATAGAGAGTAACTGAGACAACTGCTTATAGATAGCAACTTTGTTCTTCCGCCAGATCTTGATGGTTACTCATCCCTGTGTAACTGTTCATCGTGTTTCATGAAGAGCCTGTTAATCCCTGTAGGTTGTGTAAAGTGATTCCCTGTGGATGATCTAATTGAAGCAATTAAGGTGGGTTTATTATCACTGTTTAGTAACTGGACCCATGTTCTCCTGTTGTATTCTGAGATTGAAACAAATGTTGGCTAGGGAGAATGATGGCTATTTCCTCTTTACAAGTGTGTAGAGAGTTAAGTGGTATGAAAGCTTAGCTTATAATCAGGTAGGTGAGTCAGGGGTTAATTTGCAATTAGAAGGTTTTCAAATTTATTAGATGCTTCTCTTTTAATTTAATTTCTTTTGAAGGTCAGTTTTTGCCTTGGTTGTCTCTTTATTTTATCTGTTAAAAACAATGGCTCTGATAAAAGGATTTTCTGAAACCCAGGACAGCGCACAGGAAACACCTAGGGGAGCACATTAGCATGTAAAAGTGAGGGATTCATCTCCAAGGTGACCAATTTCATTACGTCCTGTAGCTTCAACAAAAGTCAGCGATAACTGGGCCTATGCTGGTTACTGCAGCACTGCCCATGGCCTGCTGCCTTGGAGGGACAGCTGGCATAAAGCTCTGGACACCTTGGTGCCACTTGCTCCTTTAAACTCTGTCATTACTGTTTTTTGGTATTAACTACCAGGTATATTGAGTGGATTTCCAAAGGTCTGCTTTTTATCCAGTAAAAATATGTCTGTGATAGTACACAGTTCTTGTCTTATTATTTTGTCTTTCCCTCTTATTTTTTGGAGGTGAACTCTGAGCTACAAAATGCAAATGCAGGTAGCAGACCCTTTTCTTCTGTCTTCTTGAAGCTTATTGGCCTTTAGCTAACACAATTTTAGCAGATAATATTATTTCTCAGATTGCTACACCTTTCAAATTAGGTCTCTCTAGAAGACTTACAAATGAGACATTAATAACATGTTTATGAGAGTCAGTAGGAGCAGGACTTTCCCACATAACCCTTTCTACTCCTTTTGTCAAAATCAGCAGCTTAGACTGTCACACAAAACTTTTGGGAGGATTATGTCTAATACCTGCACATAACTCTTAAATGCAGTCTTTAGCCTAATGTATCCAGAATTTTTTTGGTATTTAAATTATGACCTTGCAATTTTTGGTAGGCTCTGATGCACTTCTGGCACACCTTTTTATCTCAAAATGCTATGGAAAACAATTTCCTTATAGCTTGTTCAACTAACTGCAGAGTCACTTGGTTCCTGAATAACCAAAAACTACTATTCAAAGCATGGCCCCGAAAAAAGGCACATCTGTATTCAGGGTCATGTTTTCCAGGGTCCTTATTTCTTTTTCTTCAGGGATGTGTTTTCATTTGAAAAACAACTTAAAAAAAATAAAAAAGATTTAGCCTTGTACTGTATTGGATAGGATTTCTTTCTTTTCCCTTCAGCTTAATTGAAAGAAATTGCCAACATCCTTATTTGCAGTTAGTTACATAAATGTAGATCAAGAATAGCTGGGCTACTGTCAGAGACGTTATTCTATATTAACCGTCTGAAGTCAGAGGACAGAATTTGGCCTCTAACTAGATTTTTTTGCACTCTCAAAGACCTTCAAGCTACAGGGGAAATTGCTAGTCTGAAACAATCAAAATGCACACAGCTCATTAATGTTTTTAGTCAACTGCTATAGCATCAGTTCTCACAATTTATCTGGGAAAAAACAAAGATACTGAATCAGAATTGCCAAAAAGATGTTCAATATTCTCTCTTAAGCTGTTAGAATACACACAGTTGGATTATTTTCTTACATCTGTCTGAACCCCCCTCAGAATTGCAGCTAGGGACAAAAAGTAAAAAAAAAAAATAAAAAAATTACTGCGGACAACCCCTGCTTCTGTTGCTCTCTGAAACTGTAGATGTGAAAGGAGAGGAACTGCAAAATATCCATAGCTGTACTAGTTTTGAGACTGTGGGACCTTGGAAAGCATCCTGGCTGTAGCTCCCAAATGCCTTGTGTGCACACCAGAGTAGGGGGTGTTTGTGCTGGATATCAGGCTTCACCTACCAGCGGTTTTCACTTCCCTCACTCTTAATGGCGGCAGCAAAACAGAGCTGGTTTGCTTTTGTCTTTCTTACAGATTTGCCCATGCCCCTGTTGCAGGTTGAGCAAAATGTTTGTCATACTAAGGGCAGTAATAATTAATTTTCATCTGATATACTGAGAATTGGTGAGATTGCTCTGGTTAGGTACCAATGTTCAGCCAGGTTGCTGCTGGTCTGTGTTATGAAAATAGTTGGGAGATCACTTGTGGATCCATGGCAGAAGCTGTTTTTAGGCAGTACACAAAAGAGCACAAAAAGTGCAGTAAAGATCAGCTCTGCAGATAAGAGTTTGTCAGTGGTATTGAGAAAGAGAATTTTACCTTAATTATGGGGTTTTTAAATTCTAAAGGTATTTTGACTACTCTTGACATGGCTAGCTTCTTATGTGGCAACCATCCAGACAAGAGAGAGATTCTCATCTCCCTCCACAATGCACTATGCTAGGATGCAACTCATGGTTGCCATCTTCTTCATAGACTTTTTTTAGTTCATGTTGTTTTAATTAAAATTGTTTAAATTTTCTTTCTTAAAAAATAAACTTGAAATATTTTTTTTCCCCCCCTGGTAATTCAGTTAAGGTTTCTTTTAAAAGGCAAAACCTTGTTCATACTGATCACTTTGGCCTTACTTTTTGATATTATCATATGAAAACAAGATCAACACAACTTGCAAACTTGAATGCATGTTCTACAAACTGCAAGTTTTAAAATATAATTTTAAATGCTGTGTAACATTATATGATACAGATACTGCCTTCTCAACATTATGAATGTCCATTGCAAAACTTTACTTCTTAGAAAAAAACCCTTAATCTTTCATGGAAAATTCCTTACATGACTTCCATTTTGACCAGTAAAAAAAAAATAAAATTAATAAAATAGCTTAAACAGACTGTCAAATCTGCTGTTACTTAATATAACTAAAACAGTGTGTTCTGTTAAATCTTATAAATAGTATAAAAGCAATTCTGTATGTGTTGCTTTTCTGGTTAAAGAAATTTTGAACATTTGTAATGGTGTCATAATAGAGAAACTTTGTCTTTTCTGCAATGAATAGTTGTAAAAACTTCATCTAACACAGTTAAATCAGTTGTTTTACAACACTGAATATGTATTGTTCTAGCCAAAGAGTGCTTATCCAGGGTTCAGACTGAAGTCAGTTTTCAATTGAATTTTTCCTGTCATACTGAATGACTCCATACAGCTTCTGTGTGCTGTTAAAAGTTTTCATGTGCTGGGCAGCCATGTCAGCTATGGATTATTTCCTCTCTTGCAAGGCAGGGTTTCTGAACCAAAAAACCCCAACACAACAAAACAAAATAAACAAAAACAAAACAGTTAAGAATGGGAAGGTATAAAATTGTACAAGAAGCAGAAGCAGAGTAAGAGATTGTTTTGAAAATCTTCTTTGAACAATGGATTCAGACACAGCAGAGAATCACTGTGTAATTTTGATTGCAAAATTTATTCTATGCATCCTGTGTTTAATAAACTTTCCAAGAAGTTGTGACTCTATTAAAAGATTTCAGACAGTTGGTTACCCTTACACCACTTCTTTACTGCTTTCCTTTTCAGTTTCCTTACCTGAGTTTAGATATTCAAATGTGAGCCAAATGACCCAATCCATGTAGGTGCCTACCAACCACAATTCCTCTCATTTTGAGGTCACTCAGGCAGATCACAAGTCATGCTCCTGACATAAGTGTAAAAGAAGACAAACCATCTAGCTTGTGTTGAAATACAACTGCTAGACATTTAAAAAGTCTAATAGATATTTTCTTTTTCAATTCAGATTGTAAGTATTTATGATATATGTATGAAATCTGTATTTCAAGAATTTAGTAATTATTGAGCGGTCTTTATTGGTCTTTTTTGGTCACATTAAGTCTCTGGAATTTTGAGGGTATTTGAAAGTATCTGCATGATGTACAGATGAAGAAAAACCCCAAATCACTGGAAAGTATGTTGTTTAATTGAATATATTGTATAAGTTAGATTTAGATGTCCTCAGCGCCACATACCTCATCCACAATTCTCAAGGCTGCTGCTGCCATTCTAGGCCAATAATTCTCTACATCATCATGATGGTACAGTCATAAATATCTCATTCCATGTAGAATAATTGCTTGTTACTGCTATCCATACAAAAATATAGTTCTACCATACAAAGACACACAAAAATGACACAGATTAGATGTAGCCACCTGTCCAATTAGAGGAGTTCTTGTCACAGGTCAAGCAAGTGAAACAGAGCTTCAGGTCCAGGAAAGCTCAGACAAAGCACACCTGAGAAGCCTCAGAGAGGCTTTGCAGATTTATTGCAAAGCTTACACCTGTTTACCACAGACAATACTGTATTATCAGGCTGCACAGTTAGAGTTTTTAAAAGTGAGTGATTAAATTAAATTATGGCATATGAGTAAAAATAATGACTAATGTGTGTTTGACTGTGAAAGAAGAGAGATTCATCCCATTCATTTTATTGTTTTACACAAATATCTGTTTACTGCATTCCACCACTTGAGGAATAGGTAATTTAATTTTTATTTCTATATTACATATTTTATATGATTTTTGACATAACTATTTACAACAACCATAACGGATTATTTCTAACAAAGGCTCCTAAACTTTTGGTGCTGCAAAGCATCAACTACGGTGCAGCTTTCTTACTAAGGAAAATGGAATTGCATATTTTTGTCTATTAAATAAGTTTACACTCTTGAAATTTGAGAGGCTGTACATGAAAAGTTGTCTTTTTAAAAACTTTACCACTAATGTTTCTATTTTGTTACTGGTTTCCTTTTTTAAAAATCACAGTGATCACACTGGATGTAATTCTTTCCTCACACAATTTTGATAATAGTATTGATTTAAGTGGAATTATTCTTAATTTGCCCAGTGTGAACAGAGAATAAGATTAACTCACCAAAATTATTTTCTTGCCATATTATAGAAACTTATTAAGTTTCCCTGTCAGACATAATCATGATAATTTTAGCAGGGAATAGGTTAAAATAATCTTCATCCAGTTGGGCAAATTGAGTCAGCCTGCTGCTGTGTTATATAGCCCGTCTGTTCTGCCAACTTATTTTTGATGAGCTTCTTAGAAATAGCTGCTTTTATGCCAATGACTTAGGGTAGGTTTGTGTGTAATTATGCTCTTAGTAACATTGCAAGTATAAAGAAAGAAGGGGAAAAAAAAAAAAAAGACATAGGTCTTTTAGGGGACCTCTTTTAGGCTTCTGTCTCATTATGTTAACAATCTGCCTAGAGAATGGTGTCAGATTTAGAGAGCAGACGAGATTGATTTACTTTTCAAGCCCTTCTACCCAGCCTAATTATTGCGTTACAAATGGCGATTCTTTCACCCCTCTGAAGGAGCACTTTGATTAGTGTCTGCAATGCAGGTGCCAGGGCTTAATACAGTAAGTGCATGTCAACTAGTTTCTTTCATCACATAGTCAAACTGTATAAAAAAAGCCATTGCACAGTAGGGCCTGATACATGGCTTTACCAGAGCTTATATGAGCTTAAAATTGATAGGGTTAGAACAGCTATGAAATTTTCCATCTTGTTTTGTTTAATCTCTTTGTTGTTACTCTAATAAACACAAGAAAAAAGGGTAGATGCGAAATAGAAACAAAATTAGTGTGAATAGGTAGTTTGCCATTGTAAAATTTTATTTAAAATTCAGATCAGATTTCTCCCTTCTCCCTGACCCCAAGACAATATTGAATGGTTCTTCTCACAAATTAAGCTATAGTTTCAATATCATAGGATCTCTTCACTGCTCATGTACTTGATGATTTGACTTATTGAAGGGGTTTTATTATTAAGCTGATGCTCTTTTTCATTGCTTAAATATTCATTTATAAATAGCATGCTTTTTGTCAGTTGAGAATGACTATGTAAATACAGGCTTGGATCAGTATATGTGAACAGAGGACAATTAGCACTAATTCCTTAAAAAATTTAGTAATCTTCATTCATGCCAAATTCAACAGGATTCACTTCAGACACACTAGACTTCTCATTGACTTCTTATTGCAAGTTTCTCATTTATTTGATATGTTCTCTCATTTGCTAGAAAAACAGTTACAATGTTTTTTCTACACACACTAAAGCAGAAAAATGTAGAAGGTAGCCAGTGTGACATCCTTTCCTAAATAATTAAAAACAAATATAAAAACCTATAAAAAAGGTGTGTGGGGGTGCGCAATGAGGAAATTGTAGGAATGCTGCTATTCTGAGTGGCACACAAAGGTGAGGCCCTTGAGATCACTGAAGGGAGTGTGATGTTTCTCAAACACCTGTGTGTTTGAGTTCCTGGCTCAGAGAACACCTGCTTCTTACTCAGCTACCTCACTTCCCTTGGATCCTTATTATGAGCTCTGTCAATCCTCATCCCACATTTAACCAGCACTGCATGTTAATAGGTATCATTTACACCTCAAATGGCTTTTCCATGTTCAATTTGATACACGTTCCTTTTGAATAATGTCTGAATATATTATGTATTATGCAAAAATTGATGGATTTTCTTCTTAACTATTTGTTGTGCTTTATTTAGTGATATTTAGCATAATTATCAGGAAACTATATCATTAATCATTGTAATATTCATTAGTCATACAACAAATATATCCTATGCCTGTTAATAATATCCTGTAATAATTTCTGGTTTATCTTAGATTCTTAGAGTTTTAAAAATTTTACTTTCTAATTATGGATCATCATATGGAGTGTAGCTGTTGAAATTAGTATTTGTATTTTAGTTTAAAAATTCTCGTAATTTTAATAAAATAAATGAAAATACAGAGACAAATGTCAAGTCCAACAGAGCTAAGATCTCACAAAATATATCTGTAAATTTCTGGCAGTCAAGTGATTTATTTTAATGTACCCAGGTCAAAAATTTTTCGTAATTAAACTAAAACAGTAAGATTGTACCTTCACAGCTGAATGCATTGTAACCACCTGTGTTAAACACAATAGTTTTAACATACATGTGTAGACTTGTTGAGATCAGTAATTATTGATGGGTAGGAATATAAGAACTTAAAAAGGAGAGCAGACATTCAGCAGAAGAATGTTCACATTTTAAAATTAGGCTACCCTGGTCAAGTATTCTTTGACACAGTAATATAGACTTTTTACTCAACCTTTATGTGAAATTTATTGAAAATATATTTGCATTTTCTCCAATGTCTAGATCTTATCAAACTACATTTTTAAAAATTTTAGAGACAGCCCCGAGGCTGAGTCAACTTTTGAATCATGTAAAAGTATTGTCCTTACCACAGCACATTTCCCTTGGAGATCCTCTGACTTTGGATTATTCAAAAATGAGACATTGAATGGTGCCTGTTTTGAAGGTTTCTTGTAAAATCCTGCAAGGCATGTGTAAGGTACTCTGCAGATTTTTGGTTTTCTTTTTAAGTCATGTTATGTTATATTCCAGAACCTCTCATAACTTTCCAATTTTTTTATTCTGTATAGAAGTTCTGGAATGCAACATAGTATTATAGAATACCTCCTGTAAGTTACATGCCTTTCATGAAGGTATTAGGAAGAAATTCTTTACTGTGAGGGTGGTGAGGTACTGGAACAGGTTGCCCAGAGAAGCTGAGGGTTATGAAAGTGTTTGAGGCCAGGCTGGATGGAGCTCTGAGGAACCTGGTCTAGTGGAAGGTGTCCCTGCCCATGGCTGGAGGGTTGGAACAAGAGGAACTTTAGGGTCTTTTGACCCAGCCCATTCTATAATTCTGTGAATTCAAAACTTCTTTAGGCGTGAAGGAATTAAATATTATGTAATCATATCAGAGGCTTCTCTTGTACTTTGGTAAACTGGAATCTTAAGGAGATTACTGTGGTCTGAACACCAAATAGTTAAAGGGCTATTTAAGTGCTAATGCTATGCAATGACCATCATTTTTCTTTCAGTTAAAAAAAAAAAAACAGACAACAAGCAAGCAAACAAGCATGTACAGTACTATAATTTGGGTGCTACAGAATAAATGCAACAAAGATAGGAATAAATGTTTACTATTGAACATTTACTCTCCTATGTTTTCTAGTACAATAATTTCTATAAAGTCATCATTTTGGTACATTTTTCTGTGCTGACTCACAAAGTCACATGCAGTAAGTGATATAATTTTAGCTTTTGGGGGTGGTGCTTATGCTCAGAGTGTTTGAAGAATGTGTATCATATACTCGAGTGTAATTTAAAAAACAATCATAAAGGGGCAGTGCCACTCTGACATATGCATCTTGCAGCAGAATGAGTTTGAAATTTGGTTTCACAAGCTTTTAATGAAGTAGTAGACAGGAATTTTAATAGACCACACTTTCTCGCATATACTGAAAAAACTTATAGTAAATGGGAATAGAATTTGACTGTATATTTTCAGCATTGTAACTAACTAAATAAGAAAATCCAGCTTAACCTCCAGACTTGTGAATTTTAATTCAAATCTTTGATTCAGATTAGGCAATTACTTATTTTTTGCACTTATCTGCTCAAATTAAAATATGAGGAGTTTCAAAGCTGCAGCAACACTTTATCATGCTTGCAATGCTAATTACAACATAGCTTTTTTCAATTGCATGCGAACACAAAGATCATCTGTGTCATCATTCTTGCTTGATGCATAATTATGACCCAGTGCTTTAATCTGAATTGTCCAAAGGAAGGTTGAATTAACTTCCTTGCCAGTAAATATAACAGCTGGGATTCTGTTAGTTCCCTGCAGAGATCTCCAGGCAATATTTATCAGAAATTTCAAGTGTAAAATAAACTGTTGTGCTATAGCAGTCAGTGTGCACAGTGCTATGTGTACGGCTGTAATAAGTGGCAATACACAGTTAAACAGTGTGAATTTGATCCTGTTACACCTTTCCTATCAATACTACTTGCACATTTCATGTTCTGATGCACAAAAATTTAGTTCATAAATGCAATTTTTGTGGGAATGTGTACCACATCCTTATGTAGAAGTCAGCTATGGGGTTTTTTGAACACAAAAGTTGTTTTCCTACAGGAGTTAATGCAGATAATGGAAGAACCGATGCTTTGTTTATATAGCACTGTCTCTCTGTCTGTGTATCTCACGTATTTTTGATTTGAATTTTTAGTCACCTAATAACTCACCTCAGTCCAGATTTGTTAATGTGCTTTTAGTGTGCTTTTATGTTCATAGCTTAAGGACATCCTGCAGGTTAGCTAGGGAGACTTGCGCTTGGATTTCCGAGGTTAGGAGGTTTGATGCAATACTCTTTCAGTTGCGCAGAGAGACAGTTTGGAGCAATAGCAACAAATAGCACAGCAATCTGAACGGGAGCAGGGCAGGTGCAGGAGCGCGCTGCGGCTCCGTGCGCCCCGCGCCAGCCGCGCTGCTCTCCGGCGCGCCGCTCGCTTTTGTCAACAGCTCCATCTGCAGCCCGTGGGCAGCCGGGAGCCGCGCCGCCAGCACCGCGCGGCTGCCGCGGAGAACCGCGTTGGAGAGGCAACACCTTCAAACACCTTCTTTCGGTTGAAATTGTGGCACTGTCACGTTTTACATGATTTCTGAGAGTACAGCCGTAGGCTCTGTCAACGGCAGCTCGCTGGGAAAGAAGCAGGGAGGGAGCAAAAGGAGAAACGAGGCTCCAGTGCTGCTGAGGGCCTGCAAGCAGGCATAGTAAACTCTCCAGTCAGCTCTTTAAATATGTACACAGCAAATTAACCTGAATGTTTGATATTAATTTTTCTCCCTATTCCTTTCTGCAAATATTCTTTTATTTGCGAAGGCCAGTCCCAAGCTTTTGGTACCATGTCCCTTGTATGATGTGACCATGAGAAGAGTGTAACTCACTCTGCCAGCAGTGTGATTTCAGCAGTGCAACTCTCACGTCCAGCAGTGGCAAAGTCTGAAGGGCTTCCTTCAGAGTGTGGGGCAAAAATCAGCATTTACAGCCAGGGTCTGTAGTTTGGCAACACTAGAGGGCTGTAGAAGTCTTTTCTAGTCACCTACAGGTGACAGGGGTATCTGGTTTGGGTTGGTTTGCTTTTGTTTTGTTCTGGAGGGTGAAAGTGGTACTACTCAAGCAGTAGGGCAGGGCAGACAGTATGAATGAACATGGTAAGCAGGTTTCAAACCAGCATTGATTTTAAATGTCTTTCAATTATAAGAATGAAAGGATTTAAGCTATAAGTGAGTATCCATATATGTCCTGACTTTTAATAATGTAGTAATTGTCACCACTTTGTAGAATCATTAAGCATAACATTTGTCTCTTCCTCACTTTATTTCATCCTTTAATCAATATCAAGTGAATGTAGAGTTTTGGTTTGCTTGTTTGTTTGTTTTCTGGGCTATTTTGTTTTTGTGGGGTGGGAGTGGAATGTTAGGCTTACTTTCATGCATGGAGCTATTTTTAATTCTCCCATCTCTACATGTAGGATGGTAAAAGGCTGTATGTTGTCTTTAGAACACCTTCAGATATCTTTTTTGACCTATTGGTGCTCTTGACAAATTAAAATGCCTTTCACGATGGACAGGAACATTAGTCAGTAGGCAACAGTCATTCCCTGACCACAGAACACAGTACACAGAAAGCCTTCCCTCCCCTCTTTCAGTCCTTATGACAACAATTGCTCCTACATGTCTGTATAGATGGATGGGACTTTGGTACGTTTTAAAGATTAACAAATTTAGATCACTTCAGATAGGTGTGGAAGTGGATTCTGCAGTGAAAGAGCACTCATATACCTTGTCATTTATTTCCCTATCTTTCACTTGAAGGTGCTTCAGTGGTGTCAGTAATCTTAACTCATGGGGAGTGACTCAGTCTCTTAAAAAAGCAAGCTTCAAGTCATTTTGGGCTTTATAGGTCAAAAACAGCACTTCAGACTCCACTTGAAACACAACAGGCAGCCAGAGCAGATTTGGAGAGCAGATGTCAAATGCTCATAAAGGGATACAAAGCATATCAAGTAGAATATCACCTATCTATAACAGATTGTTTCCAGGTTGATTTAGTGTGAGACTCAATGTAGGGTTTATATCAGCAGCCAGATAGCTACTTGTTAAAGACATGTTTGCGAATGCTATACTATGATAGCATATTATAACACAGAAATATAATTATGCATTTATACTCCTAATTTTCTGTGTTACAAGGTAGTGTAAGATTGCCCTTAAAAGGGAGTAACACTGCTCCATACGCTTCAGTTTCACCTAGAAAGAAGCCACCTCTATTCAAAACTCTACTCACTTGGCATTGTTATTGCCCTTGTCTCTGTGGGAAAGCGTCAAGAATTGTATTATACATCCTTATACATCCCAAATAAGATGGGAGGAATTCAGAAGAAGAAGAAATTGTTTCTACATTTTCTTCTGATCTTAAAGTCTTCTGCAAGTCCTTGCAGAGTTGTAAGTTTATGTATATTATAAGTAGATCTATTTTTTCTGGAAACAATTCCCCTGTTTTCAAAGGTAGTGGACTTAAAAATAACTATTCCATTTCAAACATTATATTTTAAGATCCCTTAATAACATGCTATATGAACAATACTAATTAGTATATTCAGATTCTTCTCTGTAGATCAACCCTTCCTTTTAAATGCAAATATTTTTCCCCCTTTTTATCACTTTATTGTTGCAGTAGATTTAATTTAATCTATCTGTTTTATTTTTGGAAACCGCAACAGTTTTTTTCATTTGCTTAGGTGGCTCAGTATGTACAAACCACGGCCAGTTTTCTGAGCACCTAGCTGTCATGAGAACTTAGTATGCTTTATAAACTCAATCAGTCCATGCCTGTATTATTTGTGAGGCCATTTTACATCATGATGAAACTCCAATGTCTCTCAATTAGAGAATGGCAGCTCTTACCAATGTGTATTGGCACAATGTGACAATTTATCATAGGTGGTAAAGAATGCAGCATCCAGTCTGCTGCACCTCTGGTGTGACTTACTATGGTCAGCTTGTTAATAAAGTTGGTTTTTTTCTGTTGCAGATTATAATTTCGTGAATTTTTTTTAAACTAGCATAGCAAAGAATAGCAAAGTATTTGCTACTGTTTTCCAGTGTCAAAATACAGCGCTAGTAGAGTTTGTTATCAGTGATTGCTGCCAGGTGTTCATTACAAGAGAGGAAAACAATAGGTACTCAATCTGGGTAAAGCAGGGAAAGAAATCTTGAAAAGCTGGAAGCATAATTCAGAGTTAGCTCCATCTCAGCAATTATTTCTGTCTTCTTCCTGCTAAGAACAGACTGTCAGAGTGAACAAGCAAAGTGGGATGCCTTTTTCCTAAACTGTCCAGAAAAGGACTAGTTAAAAATGTGTAGCAGATTCCTGCTATCTCTGCAGCTAAATGGAAATTTTGGGATAGTACAGTTCAGGTTTGCAAACTATCGCATATTTTATTGTGATTTAATGGTGCATACAGTACCTGGAATATTTATAGGGAATTTGGAAATCCACTAAGCTGATTAAGGAGCATCAGGTCTTATTTAACTATATTTTTGCTTGGTATCAAGCAGGGCTTAATATCATTCTGGATGATCTTATTGAGTTCTTTGTAACTTTACTGCATTACTGATGTAAAAACTTACTGTAGGTAAAAAAAAAAAAAAAAAATCAATTATTTAATTTCTTCTATTGATTTTTCTGACCTTGTAGCACTTTCCCCAGCATCAAGTGTGAATAATGTGACCAAATGGCTTCATATTTGAATATACAAATAAAGCACAAAGTAAACTTCCCAACTTGAAGAAAATTAACCAAGAGGGCATTTGTGCTATATGAGGGAAATTGCTTCTTTTTTCTCTGCTACTTTGCATGTTGAAGAATTAAATCATAATACTTATTGTATCAGTACTGCTTCAGTTTTCTGGTGACACATAGTTTGGTAAGTGGTTGATAACAAAGACATAATCAGCTAATTCTGATCAAACTTGGTAAACTGATGTGAATTCCTCTGTGAGTGCTGTAAAATCCTGGGAAAATGGACCATATTTACAGAGAGAAAACTACTGCTTCAGGAAAGCAGTCACTTTCACAAAGTGAAAAAACTTTGCAGAGAGTAATACTGGATAAACAATGGAATGTGAGCTCACAAAAATGAAAGGTTTTTAAAGATGTGGCTATGCAAATATTGGGTAAGGCTTAGCAGATTATATTGTCCCAGCTCTTGGCATTAGAATGACTATTTCATGAATATTGTGTCCTATTCTGGTGCCATCAGTTAGGAAAACAAAACAGAAAATGTCAAAGGAGCCTGAAGAAATTATTGAAATGACTGGAACACGTGCTTTGCAATGAAAAGCTGAGCTTAGTCCAAAGAAAGGAAAGAAAAGTGGACTTAGATATTTGATTAGGAGCTATAAATACCTATACAGAGAACAAGAATTTGTTAATGCTGGTCTATTAAGTCTGTAGGCAGAAAAATGTCAACGTGTAATGGCTAAAAGCAGAATATAGACCAAATCAAACTAAAAATAAGGTGGTTATTTTAACTAATCCTGGAAACTACTTTCTGATGCAATTGATAGATTTTCTGTCACTGGAAATAAAAATGTGACCTTTATTCGTTTTCTTCCTTTAAAGATATAGTCTATATCAAGCAAAAATATTGAATTTGAAGCAGAAATAATTGAAATGTAGTATCTATAATATACAGGAAGTCAAATAACCACAATATTTCCTGTCTTTAGAAGTGCATTAACCTAAAATAGAAAGCATGCACACTTTCCATTTCTTTTCATTTCCTTTCTATATCCTAACTGTTAAACTATGTACCAATTTGTTGTCTAGTCCTGAAAATGCTGTGTGTAGAGAGCTTCCACTTATGGTAATAAGATTAGGGGATCTTAAGGTCATATCCTTAATATAAAATATAATTTATTTGGATATTGGCTACCTTCCAGTTGATACCATAACAAATTCTACTTACCCGAAAGCATACAGATTTTTTTTTTTATTTCCAGTCAAGAATGTATAGCATTGCACAGGTGACCAAGTGTATTATGGGAGAAGTTCGTTTTTCTGTAGAGGATTTAATACTGCCCTTCCCCAGAGGCAAAATGCCAGATTGGTTTGATGGACCAGTTTACCATAGCAAATTGCATATTTCAGGAGCACTTTTGACCAAGAGTTACTGTCTGTAGTGTACCATCTGTTAAAAGTCTGATTATCTCTAAATTTAGATGATCGGTGCAGTCAATTTGGGTAGTAAATTATTCATTTAAACACTGTTGTGGACACTTCACCACATGAAAGCCTACTTCTGCTTCTTCTGGGATTTTCGTTAAGTAGGATAGAAAACTGGTGGATAAAAGAGATACAATTACCTCCATCCGCAGAAAACTGTGTATCAGTAGCATTGCACTTATAATGCAAATACACTAATTTGACACTCAGCACCATAAGTTATGAAGAATGAACACAGGCCCTGCAAACTGATAGCGCTGTGACCATATTAATTTGGGTAGGCAGTTTATGGGACATCACACCACGAATATCTTTAAAATGTTCTGTCCTGAGAATGGAAGAAAGCAACACATACTGTGCAACTGCAGGTTTCTTCAGTTTTGCTTTACTATTACGTCTTTGTCCTTGTATTCAATGAGGTATTGCATAAATCCTTTGAGAACAATGACTAGTGACAAGCCTGACTTGCTGGTTAAGCCCTGTGAGTTGACAATGTGTCTGGGCTGGACTGGTGCTCAGCCAGTAGTATGTGACTGCCCATTGGGCCAAAACAATAAAAATTGTTAGTGTCCCATAGTCTTGCTATCAAAACTGAAGTTTTCTTGATTGCGGGATTTACAGACAGCCCACTCCTAAAATCCTAACCCCAAATTTAAATGACAGCTGCAGACTAAGCTAAGAAGTTAGTAGTGATAGGAAAAGGGCTATGGGATTTAAACTGAAAGAGAGTAGGTTTAAATTAGATCTTAGAAAGAAATTCTTTACTGAGAGGGTGGTGAAGAACCAAAACAGGTTGCCCAGAAAAGTTGTGGATGCCCGATCCTTGAAGCTCTGATCAACTGGGTCTAGTGCAAAAAGATGCCCCTCCCCATCGCTGGGGGATTGCAACAAAGTCATCTGTAAGCTTCCTCCTGACCCAGAGTATCCTCTGATTCTCATAGGTATTATGCGTTTGACTGGTAACATTTTTTTGATCATTTGTTTTACAAGTAGCCTAAGTACCAACAGATAAGAGAATAGCAGAAGCAGTGGGTGGGTTTTTGGTTTCTCTTTGACGGCCTGGGAGACAAGATGGACGGCAGCCTCTCATGTTCTGTGCATCTGTCTCAGCATTTCAGGTTTTGCCTTTTTCAGCTGTCTGAAACAGGCTTTCCTGGCACTGTGAACCCAGACATGCTGCCTATCAGCAGCTTCAAAGCCTTTGTAAGCCTCATATCTAAGTAATGATGGCATTGCTAAGTAACTTTGAAAGGTAGAAGTGAAACACATGTAGTACATTAGGAAATTTCAGTGCTGTTTCAGATATAATTCATGCTGAAGAATTCAGGAAGTAGCTCAGAGCTGACACTTTTTCAGGATCATCCACAGGAACCAGTGGATGGTCTGTTACTCAGGCATATGAAGGCGGGATAGGAAGTACTTTCAGTTAGCGTGACGGATAGTAGCCGGTTATCACATAATATATAGGATTCACAGGCTTGGCTCCCTGTTCAACCGTCTTGAATTATAATTTTTTAATTTTTTAATCCTTGTTGTTAATGACCATATTACCTGTATGGTAGACTAATATACTATTGGTATGGTGTGCTGCCACTGATCTCTGTTGCTGGGGATAGATGTTTCTGAGAGAATTTTCAGATCAGGAACGTTGATAGTCTTAAACTAAAAATGTGGCTCTAGTGAGAGTTTTTATTGGAAATGATGTAGTGAGCACACTGAAATATCTCTTGCTGATTTTAATATGTGTGTTACTTAGAGTGCAATTTTTTCAAAGGTTTTAAAAAAAAAATTAAATATAATGTACATAGAACTCAATAACAAAAGCAGAAGCCTGAATTCTGAAAGGTTTAATTTATGTATGTGCTTTTCTGTTTTCTTTCCTTCCATACTAACGATGACAAATATTTGTCCAATAAGAAAGTTCCATATTTAGAATATAAATGAAAATAACTGTAATGTGTGTCTTGTTGGAGGGGGGAAAATTGTTGGCATTTTTAAAAAATTAACTACAGACTGCATGTTCATAATTATGAAACACTAATTACTTAAAGGTCACAGAAAGAGTTTTCAGTTTTTTTAATATCCCATGGTTTCCTTTTTGTAAAGAATAGTAATTAAATTCCCTATCAACCATTTTCACATGGTGTCATTTTACTGCATTATTCTAAGTATAAATATGTTGAATTTATGCTGGTATAGGACTGCTTATTCTGCTATTTGCTATTTTTGCTGATTGACACATGTCTGGAAGACACCTTAATAAACAATATAATTAATCTATTTGCATTGCCTGGAATTAAGTGACCTTTGGTTTTGGCATTAATTAGACTCTCCCTGCTGTACGCTGTTACTTGCTGGTAGTCACTAACCAGGCAGAAAAGGAGCCCAAGCAGCTCATTCAGTGAGCTACAAAAGCTTTTCAAATGTCATTAAAATGAACAGGAAATTATAATTAATAATACAGTCTCAATTTATGGATGTATCCCACAGATAAAACATGGCTAGAGAAGTTATTTATTTAGCCAAAACCCCCCCTAAAATAAAGGTGTTTTCTCGAGTGCTACAGCAGCTGAAAGCAGGTTCATGTTCTGAGTGTTTTCTTCTCAGGATGCATGTATGTAGGCGTACTTCATAACTGGTTCTCCAAGGCTATGAAAAATGTACATAGCTGTATATTTTGTTTCTATAATCCAAAGCCACATCTCTTATATCTCTTATATAATGCTTCAGTGGTTTTTTTTTTGTTTGTTTTGTTTTCTTTTCTTTTTCATAAAAGATATAGAAAGGCAATGTGGCAAATTTTCGAGTAATATTTTTTACACTATTCACAGAGACTAGAAAAATCTCTAAAAAAAAAATCCCCAGGTACTTGCATGCTTGATCATATATGGATGATATCCTCCTGCATGAATCCAGCCCTGCAATAAAATAAATCTGGGTTGCCATTACAACAAATTGAAGGTTCATGCTTTCATTTCTAGCAGTTAATTGAGGCACCCAAGTTGATAGACTGGATTAAATAGACTCCTAGATTAGGTCTTGCTTCTGTGCTTCAAGTTGCATGGTAGAATGAATCAAAATTGTAAGGTGCCTGTAGTAAATGGCTCACCAGAACTGAATTTTACACAAAATATCAGGACTGTGTTGAAGGTTTACCAGTGAGTAATGACTGCATTGCATATCCCAGTTAAGATAATTGATCCATGCATTTTTGTGATTGGGTTGTAGCACTGTAGCTCTAGAAGACAAATAAGGCATATTTACAGGACAATATTAAAAACTAGAAATTATCACATTCAACTAACTTCTATGATATGCTCTCATTTTGTTGATTTCAATGGCTGTGAGTTAAAAGTCCTTTCCATTCATGAATGCTGAATGTAGGGCTGAAAGGGTTAAAAATGGAAGACTGGCCAGGAGAAACAGTTGTTTTTAGAATTGTTGGGGTTTTTTTTCTCAAGATGACCTTGCATCTAGGGGGTGCTAAGAATATTCAGTCATTCGGTCACGTTGTTTCTTGTGAAGTGGAATTTCTGTAGAAGAAAACAGAATGCTTAAAAAGACCTAAAAAGTATTCTTCACAGGCCTAGGCTTGTGAAGTAAGTGGGGGAGGGAGATAAGAAGCTTGGAGATTGCAAAACACAGCCTAATGAAGAATCGTACCTGCTCCAGAAATTTTTGTATGTGAGCCAGGCATGGCCAGAGCACTTTTTGCCCCTGCTAAGATGGAATAAGCTGTTGATTATGGCCATCTTGGTGTTACCTGCACATATTTGGTTCACACACTGAATACTAACAAAGTGGTCGGTTTTTTTTCAGAAGATTGTT
Organism: Picathartes gymnocephalus; assembly: GCA_013390045.1. NCBI lineage: Eukaryota > Metazoa > Chordata > Aves > Passeriformes > Picathartidae > Picathartes > Picathartes gymnocephalus. The sequence continues at coordinate 20,572 of WEKY01027662.1, forward strand.
GGAACCTTTTGCAGGGGGTTTAAAAAACCTCAATCCTTAATATTTTTGTCAGATTAGTATAAGTATATATTATCTATTTTTATATATATGTCAGAAGACTTATTCTCTTACCTGAGTGCACTGTGTGTATACTATAGCTCTGCATGCAATTTTATGTCTCTGGTTTCATAAATAAGCATCAGATGTTAAGAATTTAATTTAAATTCAAATTAATGTTAATATAATGTAGACTTAAATACGTTTGAATTAAGTGATTTTTAATCTAAAGCAGCAGGTATACTTTTCACTGCTGACACCACTGCTTCAAGTCCTCAGCCAGCAAGTGGTTTGGAAAGGTCAGCAAGTTGAATTTTCTTAGGAAAAAGATTTATTCTACCCTACTTTAAGCATCCAAGTCCCACACCTTAAAACAGTCATATTTCTGTGGCCAAAGGAAATAAAATAGATGTACTGTTCTCTACAGATGCCTGTTTCTCTCTCTGTAACTATTTTTGCCTCTGAATGAAAGTTAAGGGTAAGTTATCCAGGATGTCTAATTTCAACTTAAATATCTGATTTTAAATTTCAAGACTGAAATGCTGAAATTGACCACACCATTCTCTAAACTTTGACTTTTGTGTCTGAGTATCATCAAAGAGCTCAGCTGAAAGAAAAGCTAACTTCAGTTCCTCATATTGCTGTTCTGTATAGTCAAATCCCCCACCAAGTTCACTGAAAGAAGGCCAGAGACCCATGTTACAATGCTACCTTACCTTTCAGTTGTTTGGGCCGTTTTCCCTATCTTTTAATCAAGAAGCGAGTTTATTAGATGAAACCAGTGTACAGGTGTTTCTCACTCACTGAAAGGGTTTAAGCTTTACAGTGTCACAGATGAGATTTCTGAGCACTCAGAGGACCTGAATCAGTTTTGACAGTAACAGCAGACAGGTGGTTGCAAAAATGCATAAATTAATTTAGAATATTCAGGACTTGCTATTAAAAACAGAAGATTGACAATTTGCAACCTTTTTTTTTCCCTCAGGATTGAAAAAAATCTTTTTCTTGACATTCTAAAGCCTTTTGAAACACTGGTTCAATGAGATGCCAAACTTATAAATGGAACATTCAATACAAAATGGTTATTTTCACTTTTTAAAATCTGTGTTAGTAAATTTGATTTTTTAAAAATACCAATCAGAGAAAATTCCAGTTATCAATAAAATTACATCATGTGGATGTATGCCAAGAAGACTGTTGGCAGAGAGCTAAACTTTAATAGATTCAACTGTCTGAAAAATCAGACACCTTATAATTGTCTGATGGAGCAGAAAAATGTAGGCACCTCGATAGGCTGCTTACCCTGACCCATTTTAGATATATTTGTATCTAAATACAATCACATCATAAACTTTTTTTTCATTACCTTTTGACAGCGTATATCAGTTACATTGAAGTAGATTTGCACAATGAGCTAAGATTGCACCCTTAATATTAATAACTGAGTTGTTCACTGAGTTTCACCAGTGCCAGTGGTGAAATATATGAAATCTTGCCCCTCATTTAAGGTATAAGAGTGGAAAGCAGCACATCTACAACATGACCCATCCCTGAGACAGTGATACTTGCTTATATTAGTTCATTAATTGCTCAAAATATTCATCAATCTCTATACTGAAGCAAGAAATCTGAAATTCTTAAACAATTCTTAAGTGAGGACTACTCTGAATGATCTCTGACCAGACTTGGACTAACCACCAATACTTGGCTGAAAGGAAAGAAAAGCAAAGAAAACATAGTTTTGTTTTTTTTTTTTTTCTCCTTTCCTTATATTAACCTATAAGACCTCTCAAGTTTATTTTAGGAATTTTCCCATCCAGCCACATCATTTTACTTTATTCATGTTGCCAAACATATTGATAATAATGTTTCATTTTGATAGTGAGAAATTATATAATGCAGAAACAAGGGGCAGGAAGTAAAGCTTTAGAGTAAGTGATTGAGTGCCATGTCGTGTTACTTTCCTTCATGAACAGATTTTTGTGTTTGTCATTTCAAGTTCACTGAATCCTTTATTTTTTGAACTGCTGGGTTCAAAAATGGGTAAATGATGTTGAGTAACCTGATTTAAAACAACATTATTATAAACAAATTCAACTGAAAATATATTTCTAGCTGAGGGTTAAAATAACGCAGGCTGTTACTCTTTCAAATGTGTTTTATTTTGGTAGTATTCTATGGATCTACGGAAATATGAAAAGAAACACACCCACTTTTCCACCCACCCCTTTTTACAGAATCCAAAACTATAATTTCAGTACATTCCCCGGCATAATGGGACACAAATATAGATATTTATGACTATTTTATGTAATATAAAATCTTAGCTCAAATTTCTAATGTGTCGTCTATCCACATATTTAAAAAGATGTGTAAAAACACATTTGCTGTGCAAATACAGATATGGTTGTGAAACTATGAAGTATTTTGTCGAGAATATTTTAGGCCAGATTATTATTAGAAGTGGAAAATGGAAGCTTTCTAGATGTAATTAGAATTTTAAAAAATAAATTGAAGCACATACTTTAATAATTTGTAATTATTTTGTGAATGGTTAAGAAGGATTTGAAGGACACTCTTGGCGTTTTTTGGTTTTGGGAAAGCATATTTTCTATGAACAACTTCCCTCAACCATGGCTGATGTTGAAGTCACCATTATATTAATGTCATCTCTGTTAAACCTGTTAAGGTAACAGATACATGCTAGGGGTTGATTTAGCATGGAAAGTGTTCTCATTTCTTGTGCACAGCATTTACTATTTATTCAAGTTTAAAATTGCTTGGAATAAGCCTCATGCAATTGACATTCAGTATTTTCAAATTCATAAAGGGCAAAAGATTATTTTCTTTTCATCACTTTCAGTTTAGAAATATCTTAAAATATAACCTCATTATAAAGGAGGTGAAAATGTCTCAAATTATAGCCCAAAAAAGGTTCTGAATGTTAAACCTACTAGAAAATTACACAAAATACTATCAACCTTTTCAAGTTACTTATATTTTAGAATTGTTACAGGAGAAACAGTTATGGGATATGCTTGTATATAGAAGTCTTAAATGTACAACAAAGATGGTTGTAGAAAATGTTTGCAAATTTGGGATTTTTTCATTCATAAGGGATGGGGAATTTTTTCTCACTAAAAATAATGAAAAAAGTCATTCAAGGTCCTTTTTGCTTTAATAATTTTTAAAAGACAATAAATTTCTTGCAATAGCTTTTTGAAATTTAGTTTACAAAGTATCTTGATTCCATGGGAAGTGTAAAGGAAAGGCTTTGTATTATGCCATGAATTTTCTAGTACTCTACAAACACCCACAGATGCATTTGTGAGAGCTCAGATGTCTGTGAAAGTAGCAGTTTAGGAAAAAGACCCAAAAACATTTCCTGGCCCTTAGCTAGAAAGATATCTAAATCCTTTATTAAATGCCATACTTGCTCTCTAACTACTGAGAAGGAGATTAAGCCTGTAGTTTGGCTCAGGATTAGATTTTAAAATGATTTATGAGCATTATCTCAAAGCCATTGCAACTAACTCACCCCCTGCAAAACAAAACAAGAAGTCAATATCAAATATTTTGTTATCCTCAGATTTTAGTTTCTAATAAGTTTCTAATAATAAGGGTGGAATTTGCAGTAGTTAAAGCATGGATGCATACAAGGTATCAATTCTATTTTACACATAAATATTGTAATTGAAGTAACCCATATTAATTTAGAGAATTTATAGCAAACAATCCCAAGGTGTTCTTTGTTCTTTTAACCTGCAATAGTTTTAAATACTAAAAGGAAATGGGTCAAGATTATTTAGTCTACAAACATTTCCCCTCTGTATTTCTCATTCTACCAAGTAAGAAACAAAATACTTAGAAGTTCTTTGAAAGTTATTAAAACAAAGTGTCATCGACAGCCTAAGATGTTAAAATAGAAAGTCGTCACTGACATTTTACCTATGCAAAAAGAGATTTCTAATCTGAAGATGTGGAGGTAAAAAATGACAGATAAATGGTAAGTAGAAGTACAGTATAAAGGTGTCACTTCTCTTTTGCATTTCCAGCTGCTTTCCTTCTTAGCTTTATTCAAATTTATTGCTGATTTTTTTCAAGGCTATAAAATCCCGGAGTGTAACACAACCTCACATAATGCT
>WEKY01027663.1:0-32007 GCA_013390045.1 Picathartes gymnocephalus
GGAGCTGGAGCTTGTGGACAACACACCAGAAATCAGATGGGCTCGCACAGGTTGGGGATGAGGATGATAAGTGTCAAAGGATATTCTCAGTGTGTTGCTCGAGCATCCCCACCATGTGTGTGCAATGAGAACATGTGAACACATGAACATTCGAGTGGTGGCTTTTGTCCCACGGCCTCCAGACACACTGCAGGATCATTGTCTTAACTGCTGCACTGAAAACCATTCTTTCCCCCAGGGGACCTAAGAAGGCTTGACAAATTAGTATAAGAATGCAGAGCATATGAGGGAGAACAAAACAATTATTAGAGCTAGTTAGCAAATGATCTGAAATGTTTAATACTTCAAATAAAGAAATTTATTTTGAGGAAAAAAACCACAGTGCCAGCTGCTGTGGCTCTTGCACACTTTTTCCTCTGCTTCCACACCCTCTTGTTTTCTCAGGGCAGAGGTGGAGAAAGAATGTTAAAGCAAAATTTAGAAAAGTGATACTTTCCTACATGAAATGACATACAAGAATGTGAGGGATTTGAGTTACAGTTTCCCACTTTTGTAGAAATTTGTAGGTAAACAATATCTTTGGACAAAAATGGGAGCTTTATTTTGCCATTTAAGACAAACCCTTATTTATTTCAGTGCTAGTGCACACCGATACATACATTTGTAAAGGACGAGTAAGCAAAATAAATGTCAACCTCCCTTGTACTACTTTGCTGTTGGGAGTTTGTAATTGGTATTATGATAGAAGAGTTAAAAGGGATTTGAAGGATGATAAGATCTTGCTTTTACCTTTATAAAATATATGTGTGTCATACATTTATATGCAAATGAGAAAATTCTGCTGTGTGACAAAAGGAGAAAATTGTGTTGGTGCTTTCTGATTTGAAGAGGCGTTTGATTTATCGTATTTACTGCAGTATATTGTTCCAACTAATACCATACCTATTTAAAAAGGTATAAAGTCTTTTCAAATTTCTTTACAATGCTTGTGGTCAGCCTTGCATGAAATAGCCATTTGTTCTTCTCATATTAAAGCTTGTGCTTTCATGTAGTTCTGAGAATTTCCTATTACTGTAAATTAATTTCACTTCATTAAGTGGCTGGGTCACAGGCAAGGGAATAATAGCAGCCAGAGACACAGGAGATTACTGGTTTGAATAATCATAAATTGGCACCCACCACTTTCATATTGGAAAGAAGCTTATGTCTGTCAAAACCATTTGATTAATCAAAAAAGGCTATGAATGTGAACTTTAAAGTTAGACAAGGTAAAATTATTGTCTACACAAACAACATTTTACAGTGTGGAACAATGGATTCTAGTCCCTGTGGGAGATGATGGTAAAGATTCAGTTCTCTGTGTTACTTTGCTGTTATTTCAGGTCACTTGTGATTATTCAAAGTCATCGATTCAGCAGTCTTACATTATGCATAGAGGGCTCAGTTTTGACGAGATGACTCCAGAGCATGGAGAGTTTATTATTTAGATATTAATTTGTTCTCTCATGTAAATGATTATTTCTTCTGCCAAGATGATTATGATAGGGTATAATAAAAAAAGATAACGCTTGCTTTTTTCATATTCTTTTGTCCAAGTCTTGCCCCATGTTTGTTGAAAACAATTGGAGAGAGACCCACTAATTTCAGTAGATTTCTGATCAAAGCACTAATACCTAAAGAAAGCTGAGGGGAATAATTTTTCCAGTATCTAACTCCCCTTATACTGAATAGAAAGAATGAAGATGCATTGAAAAGTATCCTTTTCAATGCCTACATTGAAAAGTGCAGGTGTTTCAGAAAGGACTGTAAAACTGCCCCTTGAGGAGCAAACTCGAAACTACATGGTCAGAGGCTGAATTTAGGGTACAGCAGCTGCAAGGAGGTGCAAACAAGTTAGCAGGTCCGCAGAGCTGTTGGAATTACAGTGGATATTCCTGTAGCATTTCCTCTGAAACCTTACCCAGGGTGTGGAAGGGAATCCCTGCTGCTCTCTTCTCAGTCATCCCCACTGCTCAAACAAGGGTGAAAATTGCAATTATTGCTCTTTCTGCTTCAGAGACAGCTCCTGATATCGAGTCTGTCTCCTCAGCCTGGAGTAGTATGTGGCACAAAGACTTGCAGTGTTGCAGTCCTGTCTGGGAGAGAGAGGAAAGGTGATGGGTCTTCTGAAAGCACTTTGGTGGTGGCAACACATTGTCAGCTCTGTCAGAGGGCGGAGGTTGAGGAAAAGCTGACAGGTCGTGCCTTGCTCTGAAAATACCACATGGTATTTATTCACTCTGTGCCTTTGACACACTTGGATGGAAGGAGAGGTGGTGCTTTGTTCTGATTTTCTCCTCGTACCCATGCTTGTCGTAGGATTACTCAAAAAGAAAAGCTTGTTGTAAAGATTGATCACTAATTTATCAATGTTTCTATCGTATCCAAACCGTCTATGATGTATATCGTGTAGCTAAGGGTGGCATAATTACTTGGATAATTCTGCAAACATTTACATATGTAAATTCAAAAGCGGGGTTTGTATCAGCCCCATTAGTCATGCATTTCAAATCCTATTGATTTAGAAAGTATGGCATTGAAAATTTATAGCCATTTTTGAGTTGCTGTCACTTTACTTAAAACGTTGAAGGAACTTTGATTTTTACATCAGACAGATGCTTCTAACATCTTTTTTTTTCTCCCAAGGCTCCTCATTTTCTGTGGTAGTAATTCAAGCAGTGATAAAAAACAAGACATTTCAGTTTATTTCAGTTATTACTACAATTATTCATCTGAGACAGGTTTTGATCCTTCCTTGGCAAATAGGATAGAATAGGAAAGCTCAAGATTGCGTGTAGTGGTTTCCCAAGCTGCACAGACATGAGTTCAAAAGCAGAACTTGAGAAGCATCACTATATTGAGCAATTCATAATCAGTTACTAAATGAAAGTTCAAGTTTTGTTAATTAATAATGCTCAGTAGTCAGAGAGAAGGATTCGGGCCCATGTGAAGGTTGTGGAAGCCGTATGATGTCCTAGTTGTTTTTAAATTACAGGAATAAAACAGTTTAAAATCCATCCCGAGATTATGTTTTTTTAATTGCTCTTAATCTACCACAGGTTCTAGCAGTGGAATTCCAAACGGTTTTGGCAGTGTTTAACAGTGCCGTAGAGTAGTTTTGGCTGTTGTTACTGTTCTAGGTTTTTTTGAACAACTAGGGTTTTTCTGGCAAATTACTGGCACTTGGCTTGGCTGAAAGGTGGACCCTGTTGTAGAGGGTATTTGGCAGGGTATATATGCATAGCTTTTCCTCAACTAAGACTAATACCTGTAGTTACACTAAATGAGAATTGCAAACTGCAGTGGCTAGTTATTGCTGTTTACTGAGCCCAAGAAAAGAAATGTCCTCCCCTTTTTTTAACTAGGTAGGTAGGTGGAGTAGAAAATAATTTTGTTTGGTTTTTGGAAGCTAGTGAAGACTTGTTCTGCTTGTTCATTTCTCACAGCAGTTTCAGGTGGTATAAGGTCACATCTCTGAACTAAAGAGTGTGAGGACTGGGGAATCCTGTCATTGACTCCATCCCAAGATTAGAGGCAGAGGTCTCTGGGCAAGAAGGCTTGAGAAGAGGTGTTGGAATAACCAAAACTGAGTAAATAAAAGTTTGTTACAAATTCATCTTTTTGAGTACACCCACTGAGCCTTGTATACCTTATTTAGGCAAGACCTAGAAAACAAGGGACGCATGACTCTATTCCAGGTGGTCTTTCATTTTAAAATGAGCAGGAGAGCCAGTGGTCTAGAGTTTTCACACAGCTGCAGTAGACTCTTCAATCTGTCTGGGGACACATGGGGCCAGAGATGCTGTAGAGGAGGAGGAAGAGTTTTATGTTTGTAGAGGTTTATCTACAGCTGGGGGCAAACAGCTCCATCTGTCTCTGATTTGAAACACAGTAAATAGCTGGTGAGACTTTCAGAATGAAGACAGGCTGTGTACTTTTAATTAATTTGGGAAATAAATCTTTCTGTGGTATAGGAGTACAGAGTAGCTAAGGGAAAGCAAAATAATGGTATAGGAGTGTGCTGCAGTCTTCTCACTTGACTGATAGTTTTTCTGTTTCAGCTGTGCAGCACAGACAGGTGAGTAATGTCTTTTGCTTGTTGAGAGGGATGGGAAGGAATCAGCTGACAGAGAGACAGCCAGGACAGAGATTTTAGAGAGAATTGCTGAATAGACTTAATGAAAAGAAACAGGGAACAATGGGAGGTGAGGGAGGGTGATGTTTGAGCATGGTACGAGGCTGCTGTGAGAGGCAATTTGCACAGACCTCAGCCATGTGCTGTCTCATCTGACACAGCCAAGTGCTGAAATGTGCTCTCAAAGGCAAATCTAGTGGGGAAAAGGCTTCTTGCCCCTTGTCCCAGAAGTGTCGCTCTGGATGGGAAAGGCATCTCTCTCCCAGAAGCCAACAAATGGTGACATAAAAATGTACTTACTCAAGCTGTCTCAAATGAACTGGCCTCCTCTGTTTTCGTTTTCCTAAAGCCACAGAAGGGAATGAATGCATGACACATAGGTAGAACACAAACAAACTGTGCCCTAATAATTTACATTGGATTTCCAGGTAAGTGCATACTTTGACCAATAAATCCTAATTAGACATAGCCAAACTTAAAATCAGTGGCCAAGACATAGGGAAACATTTTTTACTTGTTCACATACCTATTAATGCAATCCTGCTGTTCTGTATGATTCCTGAGAAGTTGCTGCAGTGGTTTTCCTACCCATGCAAGTCCTGAATTTGCAACATTTTATGCACGAATATATGTGTATGTATCTATCAAAATGTACATATACACTATCAAGTTACATCAAACTTGAGAAAATTTGCTCATATTTTCCCAGGAATTGTATGATAAATCCAGGAGTCAATTTTTGAGTCCGAGAGAGACTCTGTGGTGAGAATTGTGTGGTGAGAACACAATTTTGTTTAAGATATCCTTTACGCTTTGGATGGCACTGCTGACCCGATTTTCTTCCTTCCATTCTCCTTTTTTCTGTTTTATGTGCCTGTCCCCAGACAGATGTGTGGATGTGTATATGTATGTGTGGGAACATATCCACAAAAAGGTGTATATTTACCCAGGGAAGGGGCAGATATGGGTTATGGATTGACAGTTCTGGCTATGAGTTTCAGATTCATGAAGGAACAATCCTTCTCCTACCTTCCAGCATTCAATTAACAATCAGGCCACAGACTTAGGAGAACCTGCAGGAGTGATGCAGAAAGGTAGAATTTGCAAGTGCAAACTTGCAGTGATATTCTTGTAAGCTAAGCTATAGTCTGAATGCTGTAATGGAGAAAGTGGTGAAGAGCACAGATAAATGTGCATAGCCAGGAGAACACATCTCTAAAGCACTTTTCAAGCAGAGATACCAAATGAGCCAACTGTAAGGATGTGTTTCTGGTCAGGGCCTCTGGGACACTGATGGTGTATCTCCAGGTGTGTGTTGTCTTTTCCCTCTTCTGGGACAAAAATTAGCAGGTTCAGCAGATCCTTTGCTGTGACAAACACTTCTGAAGGCAAGAGAGATTCCAGATTTTTAAAGCAAGAATACTGTTGAAGGTCTTGGACAAGGACCTTTAAGAAATGAGTGACTTGAGCTCCTTGTTGTCACATGTTGGGGGTGATGTTTATCATGCACTTGATCTCTCTGCTCTAATTTCCAACTGCAAGAAAAGGTCTCATCGTACTGTATTTATGGGGTTTTTTCCTGCTCTTTTCTATTGAAAACTCTTTCGTTAACTTCTTGGTTTTCTGCAGTGGGAGTGGTTTGAGCCTGATTGGAACATCGTGGTCGCTGGGTTTGCCCCCTCCCCAGAACTCTGGCATACCTACTTCCATCAAGAAAGTAGAGTCCCAGTTTTCTGTACTCATTTTTGGTGTGTATTTTTTTTGTAATAGATAGTCTTTTATAAGGACCTATTAACTGATTTACTTTACTAAACCATCTGGGCAAACTGGATCTTAACAGTCTTCTAAATCTGTTCTCTAGGATTTGAAGCAACATTTGAAAGACAAAAGACTCCTGAGGAGAAAATCTTGTCCCCCTGGACTTGAATGAAGCTAATATTCATCCCATATTATTTTACTAATTCTTGAATCATATTTATTTTTGTGCAAGTTCTTCAGATCTGAAGTAATCAGTCCTCTTTTCTCAGCCCCAAATTCAGAATATAGCAATTCAGCTACATAAATAAATGGACTTTGAAAAATGAGTTCCTTTTCTTTGGCAGTCAAGCTTTAGTAAACAATAAACATTGTGGTAGACAATCCTTATCACAATGGTAAAGGATTACTGCTTTTGTACTTAATGCTTTAAAAAATTAGAACACCTTAATCTTTTAAAAACAATTTGGGTTTGGAAAAACAAATTACATTGAAGCTGACAAGATGCTTGCCAAGTTCCAGGAGATGCAATTTACAACATCTGAGATATTAAACCTTGAATGCCTGAGTTCCTAATAGAAACAGGGCCTCAGTATTAACTCTTTCAGCTCTGCTGTAGTCTATAATACATAAAGTGCATATTTTTGTGTCTTTCTTATAAAACTCAGGAGGCTGCTGCTGGGTTTCTGTAATTTCTCAGTGGTACAAGATAAGAAATGAACTCCTGGGTTGCATGCTTCTGTCCCCTGAAAAGAAAGGCTGTAAATATCTAAATATGTATTCCATGATCACTTCTTAAACTGATCATGCAGTCTCCTGAAATGGAATCATGTTTTTTGGGCTGTGGCTACTGTTGTGAGGTGAATATTGGACCCCTACATAAGGCTTTATTTTTATTTTTTCCAGAATTTATCTGTGATAATATTTGGATACATGTCTTTCAGCAGGTGGGATGCTTTTTATCCTCTTGGGGTACTTAATACAGTACTTGAAATACAGGAAACATATTGCATTACGGTTACTCAACTGTCCAAACTTAAATGCTACTCTCAACCTGCCGGTGACTACAGGAGTCTCTCTTTGTTCATATTCATGCTTTCTTACTCTCTTGACAACATTTCATCGGTTATACATATATATCTGTCTAGCCAGCTATGTCTATATCTATATTTATCTTAAGGTCTAGTTGTTTCTGAGTGCACAGATTGCTAGACCACAGATAATGAACCAGTAATAACACCTCTGATGTTTTTCAAACTGATGAAGTTTCAAGTAATAGACTTTTCTTTGTTATCTGAGTGCATGACCTTATTTTTCATAGTAGTGAATTTCAGTGTAGTTGTATTACCTGGCTTCAGAAATTGTTGCTTTTTAAAACACTCTCTAAATATCTTTGTATTTAATTTTCTATTGTTGTTAATTCCTTTGATAGTATTTGTCAGATTCATTGCTGATAATATTAAATAAGCAATTAAAGTGCTTAGGCTCCAAAGGAGTAACTGCTGAGTAAATTGAATAAGTGAAAACTTCAAAATCTAAGGATGACAGAGGAATTATGGAATTTCTTAAGGTCTCTGTTGTGAAGCTAGGAACCTTGACTGTACTTAGCTTCATTTAAATAATGATTGCGCTTTCTTACAAGATAGATAACTATTTTTTCGCTCTGACTTCAAGAATTTAATTTTTATTAAATGCACACAACCCTGCAGAACATTTTAATAGGTAAGGATTATTCTTGTACGTTCAGCTCTGACTGTAGGGCTGCTATCCCAAGTAGTCTTCCTTTACTTCCCTCACATTACACAGACTCCGCAATATCCCTGTTTATTTTTTGTTGTCTGTTATCTTCCTATGTTAGTATCATTCGCTTTCTTATGACATTTAAAATGCCATCACATTTGTATTCTTCTTATTGCTGTGTTTACATTTTGCACTGCCCTCTTTGGAAATGGCTGTTAGTATATCCTCAATAAACAAATTTTATAATCTCACAAATTAGAAGTAGTTTTAGAGACTGTAAGCCCTGTGTCCTTTTTAATATTTAATTTTCTTCTAGTAGTTTCAGACTTAGTCCCTCAAGCCCAAGACTGAAGTATTATCTAAAAGAAACAGCTAAGAAATGTTCACTTTAATGGAAATACTTTTCAGTGGTTGCATTTGGTGACCGTTTGTTTCTATCACAAGTCTTATCTGTCTGTTCCTCTTCATTAACTGCATCCTGCTTCAATTTGGACTGTACATCTATCTCACCTATATAAAAATCTTACTTTATCCAGAAGTAACTTTACAGTGACACCTGACCTAAGTGAAGAAAGACTTTTTTTTTTCTTTCTTTATTAATTCTTTTCTGTGTCAAGGCTGTATTTCTTGTCCTAACTAGGTGATCTCTTCCTTCTGGGCTCTCTGATGGCAGGCCAGTCAATTTGTCCCTTATGCAATTCAACAGTTCCTGGGATTGTGTGAATCTTGAATCTTCTCAAGTTTATTTTTCCTTCATGTAGTTTGTGGTTACTTCCTACCTCCCCTGTCCTCTTCCCCTTCTTCTTCATTTATGTTTTTTCAATCTTCCATGTGATGTCCTCACCGCCCATAGGTCTCAGACCTTGGATTTTATCTTCCTCTGTTCTTGCTGAGTACTTTTGGTCTCTTTATTTGCTTGTCTGTGCTCTCTGCAGCATCTCTGTTTCTTATTGCAGAGAAGAGTATCAGTCACAGCCAAAGGTACCTGTAATGTGTGGTTAAATGCATGGCCTTGCTCAAAAGTTTGGTGTGCTTAAGTAGGTTCTGCAAACGGAGAAATGTGACCTCCGCACAAACCTTTTGAGTAAAGCTATCATCAACTATATAGGCTTGGTTCTTGTTTCCATCTCCCACAGATATTCCCTCAGGGAGGATCGATTTCATGCCAAAGTCCTTGTTCAGCACTGTTTATTGCATTGTTACACAACAGGTTTCTGTCACTTCATCTTCAGCAAAAGAAATTAATACTTGATGGATGCTTTCATACATTAGCCTGAAATTTTGAATCCATTTTAATGGGATAGACACTGAAACAATTTTGTGTTTTCTAGTCATAACTTTGTCAGAAACATAATTGTTAAATTAAAACTCTGTACATTCCATAATATTTGGGGACTGGTTTTCTTCTCTCTAGGCAGATCACTAGAGGTTTAAAGCACAGACTGATTGTCCTCTATGTAAATTATCCTGCATAAATGATGTACCATATAGTGGACTCTATTTTTTTTGTAAGTGAGGTATAGGCTACTTTAATTAAACATAATAGAAATTACCCTTGTGGATCCTTTCATACCTGCATGGAAGGAATGATAGAAATCAGTGTTAAGGGTAGTATATCACAAGTCAAACCAGCTCATATTTTAAAATTAGAAACTTATTAGTTTCCCTTTTTTCCACCTCTGGATTTGTAGGGAAACTCAGGTACATGAAAATTCTAACAAAAATCTGTGTTTTGTCTAAATTCTGCCTCAGCAACAATGGGGAAAAAATTGCACTACTTAAAGTAGTAGTAGCTAAAAATTACTTTGTTTCAAGAGCAGAATCAAGGTGTAGTTTATAATGTATGCAGGTGTCCTTTGAGTCAGAAGATAAGCTGTTGCTCCAGACAGTGTGGAAAGGTTCTGTCTCAAAACCCATTTGTCTATAACTTTGCAAACACTGTGTGAGCTGGTGTTAGATGAAGCAGAAATTTTTTCCAAGGATGAAATATGTTGGTTTTGTTTTTTTTTTTTTTTTTAATTAGTAACTTTGCCATACGCTTCTGAATAACTGTGTGCAAGCCCTTAGGGAAAGTAATTATGTTTTCCAGTCAAATCTGCTCATGGCCCATTACTGTAATGTATATTTTTAATACCATTCTTGCTGCCAAAGATAAAGCTGATGCAGACTGGCAGTAATGAGATCACTGTGGGGCTTCCAGTGTATCACTGCAAGCTTTGAGAAAGTGTAGGTGCAAAACTTCACGGGATTGGACCCACATGGTGAATATTTGAACATCTGCTTGAAGGAAAAATCTGCGAACAAAAAGTGAATTTATTGTGTCTGCTTCCTGTTGGCATGAGCTGCACATGCACACCGTGCTGGGTGACTGCTGCCTTTGTGTGCTCTTCATAAGCTCCTAAGTCTTTGCATAAAGTCTTTAAGACTGTGGACATACTGAGGGAAAGGGAGCCCTTCCTTACCAGCATTGCTGCTCCCCAAGGGCTTCCCTTCTCCTCCAGCACCCTGCGAGTTCTCACTTGGCAAGTGCACAGCAGGCCTGTATCCTCAGGCAGTGTAAAGAACAGCAAATATTCATTCCTCTTGGCAAGGCTGGTCAGGAAGAGCCTTATGGTTTGAGGTGGTTAGGTTGATCTTTAAGGTGTTCTTTAATGCTCACACAGCCTGTGGCACTGTTTGTGCATATAAAGTGCCCTGTGACTGACAAGAAGGTCCTCAGATCTGTAAGGACTTTGCTTTATTTTTGTATTTGTTTTGCAATTTAAAGCAGAAGAATGCTGTAGGCAGAAAAGGACTGTTTCAAAAGGGATTATGTTTCAGGCTGACTGTTGCCATCTTTCCTTTAAAACCAGACATGATTTTTAAAAAATTTAAGAGAAGAGATAGGCTGTATGTGAACAGATGGAAATATGGATATTGGATAGGGTAACCTTTGATGTTGATATACCTTTCCAAGTTCATAGAGCTTAAAACCCCATAACCTACATTAAATAATAGCTTTGCAGGATTGGCAACTTTGTGCTAGAGGCAGTAAATCAGTATTAAACTGTAAGTTCCTGAAAATCAGCATGGTCTCTTCACCCTCTATATAGCTGGTTCTTTCATTTCAAAGTCTGTGGTACATGATTCTCAGAGCTTCAGCTATCATGCTATCAGCACAAAGTATGAGCCTTTAGAAAGGGGGAATTAGGAATGTGCAAGTTTTGCTTTCACTGTTTGGTGCTGCGTGCTTGTTAGATAGGGAGGAAATTTGCATCTTTAATGGAATAACTACCATCTGCTGTTTATACCTGGAAATCTCTGTGCAAATTCTACACAGCTATATTGAACTTGCAGTGCAAGCTGGAGCTGGAGTTTTAAGCTCTGAGCAGAGCTGAGAAACCCCAGTGAATGGGACTGGTGGTATGCGCTGAAAGTGTTGTACCCTGACTCTGCAATGGGGCTCATTACGAGGGTGGAGAACAATCCTCCATGCTGAAAATAGGTTTCTTTGCCCAGGGTCCGTGCCTGAAAAAGCATTTTCAACCTTCAGACCATTGTCCAGTCAATCCCCTGTAGGCATTCCAAACAGAAGACTTAAACTGCTATATTGTTTCAGTGGAAATTTCTGCTCTTAATTGAAGATAGGGGAGAATCAAATCAAGGAAACCAAAAAGGAAAAGCCAACCTCCGAGTGCTGGGCAGTTCTGATGAATTTTGATTTATTCTTTGAAGTGTGACTCAGATGTACAGTTCTCAGCAAAACATTACAAAATTCTTTGTAAATGAGGCTTTGAAGTCAAATATAGATGTACAGACCTGTTATTTTCAAAAAAGGAAAAGCGATGTCGAAGTGCGAAAAATTTTGATATTCTTTTCAAAGAATTCATTGAGTCTTCAAACGCAACTCGACATGTGGCTGTGGTAAAATTTTAAGCACCATATTTCTGGGAAGTTTTGTTCTTTAGTTAACATTAGATTCATGCTTTTATTGAAATGTTGCTTTCTGACAGCTGTGCAATTATCTGGTGTCACTACTGTGCCATGTAGTTAAATGGTCAACAGTTACCATGTTTATAAACACTTTGTGACATTTGAGCTTTGAGGAGTACATTCTTACTGAGTGCTTTTGGAAGAGTTCCATATACGGTATTTTTATGCATCGTTCAGTGGAATGTGCACTGAATGGAATGGCAATGGAGATTGACTGTAGTAAGCATTACGTATTAAATGGGAATCAGATTAAACAGAAATCCCAGTGCATTACATCGAAATGATTAAGGCTAAAACGATAGACAGTGCCACATATATTACAGTAGTTACTCAAAAACAATACAGCTGTGTATCTAGAGGAAGTGTCATCAGTCTTCTCACAATCTCCCTACAGTTTTCTTCATCTCCAGTATTTCTCTTGATTAACATTTGCCTCTTACGTAGGTTTCCTTCCGTGTATTTTTTTTCCTGATCAACTGTGACCTAAGTAACAGGCAAGTAGTGCTGTGCAAACTTTAAATTGTATATTTTGGGTTGAGTTGTTATCTAATTATACTGATAAATGTGAAATGTCAGGTACACCTTCTAATTAGCATTCATCAACTCCAGGGGTGTGTGCTAAAAGCAGGTGAAGGTTTGGGTCATATTTACTCCTTTTTGTGTGAAATGCCTTGTTAGCAACCAAAAATGGGATTTATTTGTGGATGGTATTTGGGAATTTGCTCAGGGGTATATTTTGTTTATTCATTTTTTTTTTTTTTTAATTTTTTCTTTTTTTTTTCTTTCTTCCTTCTTCCCACCCTTCTTTTTTATTTTTCTTTACCATCCCATTAGGCTGGGTTGTTTATCTTGTGAAGGAACTGAGACAGAGGTCAAGAAAGGACCATCACATATCGTTTGGACAGAACATAAATGAAATATTTACAGAGTTTATGGGGAGCAAGAACCCTGGAGAGCTGACTCAGACTAATGAGAGTATAGAGATCTCTATGACCGATTTGGCCTCTCTTTTGTGGGAATTCAGGCTGAATATGCCAGGTTTATAGGCTTGTATTAATGGAGGAGCCTGGAGTGGTTAAAATGCCATCGGATCTCGTGATAGCCTTTCAGTTATTACTTGTGCTTCATCAGGACCACGGAGGGAAGAACAGCTTTTCTCAGCAGTGCAGTTCTGCAGAAAGTGTCAGGCTTTATGTTTTAATGTAACAGTGCTTAACTTGAAAAAAAGGTCCCCTCTGGGAGAGGGCCATCAGTAACATGTTTGTAGAGTGTAGACCAAGAATGAAGTCATACACAGAGAGAAATATCAAAAATGTGGATGCTAAGGGCACGCTATGCTTGTGGTTCATTAATGACTTGTAGGAAGCTCCTGTGTACCTGGATTCTGAACTGACAGCTTCTGGTGTGAGTGTAGGGAAATGAATTCCATCATTCACACGAGGTGTGGTGGTCAGGGAAACACAGGTGAGCCTGCTAGGTGCTTTTGAAAAACCATGTACATACACAGTTCTGGGAATATGTTCAGAAAAAAGGAAGAATATGGAATTTCTGGCAACACGTTTTTAGTAAAAGTTGAAGTTGTTGGAAAATGAGGTTCGGTTAGAAAGGGACAGTTTCAGTGAATTTTCACTGATCTGAAAAAATGCATCATGGAAACTCTAAATTCCCATTTTACTATTTAGAGAAGATAAAATTCAATATTTCACTTTGAAGTGATATTTAAAAATTTTAGTTAGCCGGTATTAAATAATAAAAATAAACTTACAGGCTTGATACAGTTTACGGATTTTTCCTCTCTTCAAGATTCTTAGTCTGATTTACCTTAGTTTTATAAAGTTTTATCTAGAGTTGGGATATTGTACTGGAAAATTTTGTTTTTCTGTTCTAATGGTACCATTAACAATTGAACATTAGAAACAGTATCAGTTTGGAGTGCTCTTTAGTAAACTATAAGAACGATAATATTTATATAAATAATTTATTTATTGTAGCTAGTAATGGTTACTTTGTTTTTAATCTAATACTGCTCCTCTGGAGATACTGAGCCAAGAGGTATTTATTTAAAATACAAAGGAAAGCAGGTTCTAGGGAAGTACAAAAGTCTCAGTTACTGCTACAGAGAAACTGTTTTTCTGTGAAGTGCTATTACCTATGCAAGTCACACCTGGACCAAAACTGCACTATTTTAATTGAAGAAATTTCTAAATATGAATTGGGTATGTAGAGGATATAGAATGAACCCATCTGTTCTACCAAAATTGACTTTTTCATATCTGCTTTCTTAACTTATTTGTATCCAAGACATACACAAAGGTTCTCAGATAAACAGGTGCACTTTGATACTGTCCTATTAATTACTGTCAGTTGTACTGAAGTGGAAACTTGGTCTGTAGCTCTTCTTTGGGGTCAAAACCAGTTTCCTGATTCTTAGGATGCTTTTCTGGACATTTAAATCAAGAACAAAGCTATTTTTAAAAATCCAAATCGATCTCCTGCAATGAAACCCAGCAGCTGGACCTAAGTTTGACTCAGGTTACAAAATGCTGTACAGAAGATAGTGACCTTTTTTTTTTCCCCCTACTGGAGTTTTACTACAGTAGATTTCAAAATGGTTCTAAAATTTTTTTCTTATTTTTGGGGGAAAGAAAACACAGTAGGCAAATAATTTCTCCAAAGATGTGAAGGGAAAAGAAAAAAAAAAAAGCTGCTTTTGGGAACAACCTTGCTTGGGACAAGAGCTAGAAACAATTTTCTTTTGAAACGTGTTCAGGGGCAAATGTAAATTGAGCAGGTAATGAATTAATGGGCCTGATCCCTTATGAAAGATTTGCAAAGAGCTGAGATTTAGACATGGCTATTTCCCCAAGCCCTCCTTTACTCACACCTTCATTAAGAATAAAATAATAAAAAAGTTTAAAAAACCCCCTGAATAACCCCAAAAACAAACAAGTAAAGAAAGGGTTTATCTGTCATTGTCATGCTGTTCTCTAGGAAGAACCCAGCTCTCCTGCAGGCTGTTTCCTCAGGTACCGCACAGCCGGCAGTTCTGGGCCTGGGCTCTGCTCTCACTGCTGAGGGAAACATTTGGTGCAGGAGCTCTGGGTGGGAGCCTGAGACCAGAGGCCCTGAACTGACAACCCTTGGCATGACAAAGGGCCCGGGGACTTGTGGCCTGGCCAGCTGAGGGACGCTGAGGGACATGGCAGAAGCCAATGACCCCCAAACTTCTCCTTCTTTACACTCTGAGGGGATAAAACTCAGGGCTTCCTTCGTTTGTGGTCTCTCCTCAGAGGCACCAGCTCAAGCTGTGGTTGTTTTGTTATTGTACCAAGACTAAATTATTTTAAGGATTGAGATGTCTGAGACTTCTGCAGGAAACCTGGGATTGAGCTGATATGGAGGCCAGTGTGAAGGTGGGGGGTGAGCCTGTCCCTCAGGGGCCTCTGTCCCTCAGCTGGTCACTCAGGTGGTCTGAGTGTGACGGCCACAGGGGCTCCTGCACGCTGGCACAGGGAAGTCTCCTTCACGTAGGCACCCCAGGGCTGGCCGTGGGAGGGGTCTGCAGTGCGGGGGTCTTGCAATGGGATGCAGCTGTGGAGAAGGAGCTTTGTAACAGGGCCTGGGGCCCGGAGCCCTGGTCTGGGGACGATGGGTGACACGGAGCGCTCGCTGCAGTGCAGTGCATCTGCTCCCTGATGACAGCTGTAATTAGTCATCGGTTCCTGCCCTGCTTTCAGCTGGGATGGAGTTAATTTTCCTTCCTAGTAGCTGTTCAGTGCTGTGTTTTGTATTCAGTGTGAAAACAACACTGATAACACCCTGATGTTGTAGTTGTTGCTAAGGGGTGCTCACTCCAAATCAGGGACTTTTCAGTTTCCATGCTCTGCCTGTGAGGAGGTGCACAAGGAGCTGGGAGGGAGCATGGCCAGGACACTGACCAAAGTAGCCAAAGGTACATTCCAGAGCACAGAGCATCATGCCCAGTATATGAACTGTGGAGAGTTGGCTGGGAGCACTGATGGCTGCTCAGGAAAAGGCTGGGCATTGGTCAGCAGGTGGGGAGCAGCTGTATTGTGCATCATTGTTGTTCTGGGGTTTATTTTTCTCTTCTTGTTCTGTCTTTTTTTTCATTACAGTTATTTTTCAAAGATTTCTTTTTGTTGTTGTTACTAAACTGTTCTTATCTCAACCCACAGGTTTTACCTTTTTTTTTTCCTAATTCTACTCCCTATCCCACTGGGAGAGGTGAGGGAGGTGAGCAAGTTGCTGCATGGTTAAACCATAGCAGTTGGCAAGAGATTTGGTTTTGAGTTTTTCCAGTGTCTCTTAGGACACCCTTTTCAAATTATTTTCTCCAGTTTGCTCTCTGCTTTGTTTTTCATTGTGGAAAGTTATGATGCTCTTTATCCTCACCATTAAGTTAAAGGATGTGCAAGTAATAACTTTTGCTACTTTGGTATCCCTCCTAGCAAAACAGTCTAGTGGTTCTTTTATATCATGGATTTCAGGGTGGCAACCTTTGTTTCCAAAAATTGAGACACAACAGGAACATCTGTGTTTGCCATCTGCAAGACATTTCCTTCTAGGATCCCAGGGTTGGTTACAGGGCTTCCTGACATTCCTACTGCCTGTTCCCCTGGGTGCACAGTGAGGAAACAAGAGATTTGTGACTCTAACACTGCAACATGTAATTGTGAACTCTTCAGCACATCCTGCTGTCACTGGAACACAGCCTGTCCAGGTCTGTTTGAACACCCACAGCATCTCCTCTCAGCTGTGTCCGGCCACTCATCCTGCATTCCTTTTTACACAGCCTGCTTTTTGCTGTTAACAGCAAGGTGCTGACCCTGGCAAAGCAGTCAGGTATTGTGGAAAAGAGCCTTCCCTAATACTGACCAAGAATTGTTTCTGTTCCTTTTTTTTTTTTTTTTTCCCCTCTGCAGAATTATTTCTGAACATAGCAGTATTTATTACTTACTTTCCTAACTTCTCCTTTTAATCCTGCAACTGCCATTAGATAAAATAATGAACCGAATTACTTATTCATAAAGGCAATGTAAATATTTGTTTTCCACTGTATTCCAATAAAATAATGTTGTCATGGATTATTGGCAGTAAATTATTTTAAGTTATACATTTAAAGTAAACAAAACTATATACATGAAACTATCTTTGATTATTTTTCTTGAAGCTTCTTACTCTTTTCTTTTATCAGTGTTGCTATGAGATCTGAAATCTTAATGCTCATATTTTGATTTTCAGTGGCTTCTTATGTCATTTCTATTGCATATGCTTTCTAGTGAGAAATTGTAAACAGTTTCCTGCATTCACTGCTCCCCTTCCTATCTTTCAGTTCTTGCCCAATTCTAATAGTGTCATTTATATGTTGTCACTTGTAGTGGTCCACTAAGTGAATTACAGTTCTCTTGTTTGGGTTCTGCATTTTACATTTGGCTCTTGAAAGGTAGTTGAGGAGGAAAAACGGCACAATCTCAAATAAACCTTTTTCCAAATTTGTAGAAGTTATTTGCTACTTGGAGATAAAACAAATTAAAGATGGATGCTCTTTAATTTCCAGTGTGCTGTTTATCTCAAAAGCAAATTTGCTATTTGATAGAAATATTGTGAAACATTACTCCCAAGTGCCACCTAGACCTCATCTACATAGAAAGTATAAAAGGAACTAGGACATTTTGCACCTATATTAATAATTTTTCCATACAAAACTATAGTATATTTTCAGCCATGAATCCTTCCTCAGTAGATGGCAGTGCTTTTACTCAGGCACAGCGATCTCACAAATTCATAGCCTACTTTCTTTATATAGGGTACATTTATCAAATAGGATGGAATAGGTCCTTCAAGGATGTTTCATAGACAATTTTTTTCCTTTTTGAATGGATGGAAACAATCTCAATCAATTGGCAAGATCCTGACCAGCTTGAATAATTAAAAATGGGTGACCATAATCTCCCAAGTGCAGATACCTTTTTCCTCTTTAAAGTAAAAAAAAACCCTTGGTAAGTTCCAAACATTGAATGCTTTCTTACTTTGAGAATTCTCAATAAATTTCCTTATGATAACACAGGGCTCCAGGACCTTGCTTTTCACACGGCTTAATTTTCATGAGCCTCCAGCAATATCCTGGTGCTATCAGAAAGTTGAAACCTGAGAGCTGTTTTTCAATAGGGTTTTTTTTTTTAAGATTTGTTAGGATGTCAAGTCTGTAAATACGGTACAAAATCTGAAGCACAAAGCGCAAGAAGTTTCAGTTCCCTCCCAGCACGTTTTCGTTTCGAGTAATGGTTCACACTACGTGTTGCAGCTCTGAACAGAAGATACTTAGAGCCATTTAGACTTGACTACCTACGGGGATGTTTCTAAATACATTTCAAGCTATTAGAATGCAGAGCCATTGGCTCTGTAGGAGGAGCACTGAATGGTCTGGCACTCTGATGACTAAAGATAAACTCTTAGCAACCTAAATTTAGGCACCTCATTTTAGAAACTTTGGCCCAGATATGTGAACCTAGAAGAATGAGATATGATAATTCATTTCAAATTCCCTGGCTCTTGTGTCTCCCCAGACTGAGCATTTATTCATACAAATTGCTCATTCTTGCAGATGAATCACAAAATGTAGCCAGTGAAATAAGTCTGCACCTGAGCATTATTTAATTCTGCTTTGCTGATGCTAGCAGCGCTTTGCTTTTTCTCTATATGTTACAACACCTGGCTTCTTTGGCTTTGTCTGAAGGTGTTTGGGAGGTGAATAGGGAGAAAACGTACACATTTTTGCCCTCCTGTTCATCACTGCTACCTTTCCTAAGAGCTGCTGTTCCTCAGCTAGGTGGTCAGCTTAATGTTCTTCCCAGCTGAAAAGAAATGCAAGGGAGGTAATTACCAAGGGGACAATTTTTTACTGCATGTTTAGGAGAGGATTATGTTGTCAGAAGTGTTATCTCTAGTGCTTCTCATCTGTTTTGACACCTGCTTTCATACTTTCCTGTAATGCTCTTCATGATGATGAAGAGAATTACTGTGTGCTGTGTTGATTTTCCTTTTTCGATGAGTTTGCAGTTTCTCTTAGGATTTTTGTCTCTTTAAAGGAGTATTTCGGCTTGTGGACATGAGAAATAGATGGAGGTATGTGAGTTGCCCACAATTTTCTCTTGTGATTGTGTGGACTATACAAATGAGCAAAGTTTTAAAACACAGTTACTTAGGCAAGTAATTTATATACCTTTTTTAAGGGCACAGTGTAAGCTAAGATTAATGTTAAAAATGCTGGTTTTGGCTACTTAGTGAAGTTTTATTTCATATTTTTGAAGGGATCGGATATCCCTTAGCCTACATTAAGGATGGATCTCTTGTCATTCCACTGCAGCCTTAGAGGTCGTGGGCGTTTTTTCTAAGCCAGTCATCTGTAGTCAGTGTCACAAGAGAAGGTGATTCATCCCATCTGACACTAAGTATCTGAGAGGTTTATTATGCAAATGTCTTCTGAAGAGGGAGGTGGTTGATGATGTTCCTGCTCAGCCCAGTGCTACAGTCTACAGAGCCTCTCAGTACCACTGCAGTCGTTTTTGAAATACTGTGGAAATTGTCCAGGTTAAAACCCGGTAACTGGAAGTATTTTGTTCATCTGTATTTCTTTGGATTTTTTTTTTTTGACTGAGTTCATTTCAGTGATTCATAGGACCATTTATAACAGAGAGATAAGAATACCTGTTCAATAAATGGGGTCATACTGGTACAGAGGAAAGAAGTGGTTGAAGGCAGGAACATTCAAAACTGTGTAATGAACTGCCTCCTGTAAAACATGTGTGCACTGTTTTATTAGGAGCAATGAACACACAGTAGTAATTGTTTAACCACGTATTAAGCAGGACATTAGCAATATCACTGGCAGTGTAGTGTACACCTCTCCATGCTTGCTATCACTTTATTAGACTCTTAAATGTCTTGAACTGAGCTCATCTATGTCAAAACAAAGGGGGCAGTTAGGAACTTCTATGTCTATTGCCAGATCCTTCCACTGAAGTTCTCTCTCAGCACCAGTAGTGGAATGTTTCCCAATTTTAGCTTCCCAGTGGGTTACATGTGTATGGATAAATATGCAAACTGCTGAGATGGGATGTTTCTTTGTAATATGTAGTGATTATCCAAGTTCATACGAGGAAGACAAAAAAAGTGACCATGCAAATCATAATTTTGTCTTGAGCCTTATGTAAATACGAAGAGAAGATGAGCTCCCATATATATGTATGAACTTCATTTGAGCATCTCGCTGTCATGTTTTTAATTAGGTTAGTTAAAAGATAAACTATCAGAGGTGTAATCAGGAAGAGACAATGTATTTTTGGAGGTATATTGAAAAGAAATCGAGCTGAGTAGGGTGCATTAGATATATCACAGAGAAGTTAGCTATCCTGAACTGCATGTTTTGTGCAGTTATTCATTGCAGGATCTCCTATGCTGATGTACCACCCTGCCCCAGTGTGCTTTTGTGGTACCTGGACGTGGTCAGGGTACTTTGGTTTATGAACTGAACTCAGAGAAAGGTGGCTACCACCAATTAGTTACTGTTCCATGAAGCAGCAGAGGAAGAGAGGAAAAGAACTATACTGAAACAATGTCAGTAGCAATGAAAACAATAAAAATGAGCTTTATAGTACATTTTTGTATAAGTTCTTTCTGGAATATATTTCCCATGTTTTATTTATTTTTATTATTATGTTTCTTTTTATTTTTGTAGGCTGTGGAAACCAACCTTGCATCAAAGGATAGTCACTGGGTCTATGTAAATGAGGTAAGAAAGTCAAAAGAGAAAACACAGCTTGCTACATTCACTCATCACCATCTTTTGTTTCATAGGTTTTGGCACACCAAACTGAGCATACATGTAGCATTTTTGCTTTCTGAATGGCACAAGGTTCAAACTTTGTGGTGTCATTGCTTGTCTGTCTTAGTTGAATTAGCATAGGTTGAACACCAGAGGTCAAGATAAAACTTCCTATATACCTGAGAGCAGCTGGGAGACTTCATTTTTACCTTCCTGCTGACACTATTTCATTAGCTATTTCGGAAGCAGAGAATATCTCAAAAGAAATCTCAAATGTAGGCATCCCTCTGCCAGAAGCTCACCCTCCACTGCTGTGAAAGCATGCGCACAGATGCCAGAGCAAAAGAGGAAAGAGTGCTTGCAAGCTCAGTCCATTCAAATATGTATTTACATTATACACCTCCTTTCTTTAGAGCAGAACTCTGTTGGTGTATTGGCCAAGATCCAGAATAGCTTCAAAGTGTGATGTTTCCCCTCTACAGCAAATGGGATCCTGTCCTGCTACAATGATTATTTATTTTACCTTAGTGTCAGGATGCTCTATGGGAATCTGTTCAGATTTTTATTTAAAAAAAAATGAAATGTTGTACCATATATAGTAACTTATAAATCATTGGTAAATGGCAGTATTTTATAAAGTACTTTATAAATTTCTGGTTTTAGTAATGATTTATTTAAAGATAGCAAAATATCTATTTTAAAAAGATCAGTGTTCACTGTCTTATTTATATATTATAAATGCATAACCTCTAATTTAATAGCCAATTCCTTTGCTAATTTCTCACTCCTTTCTTTGCACCTAGCTAATAATTTTGGATAGGCAACTTTTAATAGTAACTATAAATTGTATTGTGTAGCATTAGACAGCCTCTGTAATTAAATAGGGGTTAGGGAAAGCGAGTGAAATCCCTGCTTGTAAAGGCTTTATTAATTCTTTCTAGTCCTTGTTACATTTAAGTGCCTCCTGGTTTGTCAGCTGCTGTAATGACCCACTACAAAATATCAGCAACATGCCCAGAGAGTCAGTGTTTATATTCACATAAAGATAATACAGTGCATATTTCCCTAAACATTTATAGAGAGGGACTGTTTGTGAATTTTTTACTGCTGCTGTTATTGTTCAGATGTTAAAATTCACTTCATGAAGCCTGATTCTGTAACATGACGATAAAAGCCTTCAGCACTCATGCACTAACGTGTGCACACACGTGCACACACAAACACATCACACAGGGTGTCAGTTCTGCTTCTCTTTTGAAAGCTTTTGGTTTTTCTCCTTTGTGGCTAAAGACTGGGTAGGGCAGCTATGCGAGCAGCATGTGAATTTAGAGTATAAATTTCTAGTGAAAAGTATCAGTGCACATAATTTATGGATATCTCAAAATGCAGTTAAGTCCAAACAGACAATTAGAGAAGCTTTTCAGACTCATGAAACTTTGGCGAAGTCTTTGCAGGCAAAAGGAAGAGGAAATGTCTCAGCTGTCTTTTCTTTAACAGAAGGGTTGGAGTCTGTGTGTGTGCTTAAAGCTGCTGTGAAAGGAAGGTGTATTGATCATCTCCATGGATGCATCTATAGAAAGATGGAGGTTCCTTAGGGCTTGTTTCTTATTTAAGTGTGCATCCCCCATGCTAGCACGAGGACACACTGATTAAGCTTTCCATGTACATGTTTCCAGTTGGTGGTAGTGGGGACTGCATGAATATTTGATGGAAAAGTTGATACTGATTCTTACTGTGATTTGTGGCATGGAATTAACTTTTAACTCCCAACAGTCAAATCAGCTTTTTTGGATGTTTTTCCACAAGAGTAGGGGTCCATTATGCAAATGGACCAAAACCTTAGCCGGTCCTTTAATTGTCCTGGGCAGATTGAGGGCCCTACATTTCCCTGTTCACCCTGTGACCTAATGATGCCATTGCAAGGAAAGTGAGGTGTAGGGCCGACTGATTGAAGGGGCAGCAGCAGGAAGAGAACAAAGGGACAGTTTTTTCCACTGAGGTTCCTTGTATGACAAACACTGGATTGTAAACAGGTTTTTCAGGCCGTTTGCTCTTCAGGGAACCATTTAAGGGCTTTGCATAGCTTGAACTACTGAGATCTGCTGACCCAGAGCACCTTACAGTGTGCTCTGTCTCCCAATTCTCATCAAGCCAATGAAGACCTGAAACGTGGACTTACCTTGCTATAGTAAGAATGACTATATAGCATGGTATTATTCAATAAGAAATATTATTATCTTCTTACTTCAATTAAATCTACTTTACCCTCTCTCTACTGACAATCCAATAAACATTTGTGTTTGGGTAACTTTTTTCCCTTGTGCACCTTCCCAAATGGTAGAATAGGAGTTAAGTTTTAGAGGTAGAACACATTTTATTTCTTAAATTTTGTTAGGTAAGCAAGACCACCAAGCTTTGGATGAGCTAACTTAAATCTGTATGGCTGGTAATTGCACAGCAAATGAAAAAGTGTGGAATATGAGTTGATCTCAAATTACACAGCTATACTGACAAAATCCTGTTTGCTAGTTTTCAATAACCCAGGTCTGTGCTGAAGTATCTGTTCAGTTTGGATGCCATTGCTGGTGAGCAAGGACTTGGTCATCTTTAGCAAAAGGCTGGTGAGTTGGGAGTTGAATTTGTTGTGCAGGGTTGGAAGGCTGAAACATTACCCGGCAGGTTTTCTAGGCTAAGAGAATACACAGGGATGGGTCTTTCTGGCAGTATCATGTCCTCATATGTACTCCTTGGAGCCAAAGCCATAAAAACTTTACTGTGTAAAAATATATACGTTTGTGTGTCCACTTTTCTAGTTTCAAACAGGTTGTGTTTCAATACAGCAATAGCTGTCAAAAGTAGTGGAGATTAGAGGGGAAAAAAAAAAGAAATTATTTCTAAATACCCTCCCCCTTTTTGATTTATATTTCATCATCTTCACTTTTTATTGTTTTTCATCTAGAAATACTAAATCATCCCTTGCTTTCATTTAGGTAGTGGTTCTACCTAAATTCTGGGCTAAGCATGCTAGGTGGCTTTTTAAAAGCGAGAATACTTGTGATTCCTGTATAAATCTGTGTAAAAGCAAACTCTTCCAAACGATGACTACTACAGGCCTAGCTGTGTCTCCAGAATAGTCAAAACCACTGTATTATCATTGTCTGTGGGGAATTGTCAATGACTTGCAGTTTTGACCCAATGGAAGATCTCTTAGAACATATCTGGTGTTCTGCTTGAACCTTTGCTGTTCATACCTTTGATGGTTGAAGTGACCCACCAGCTTTGATAGATATGTGCTGCTTCTTCTTTTGGCAAGACTGGCAGAGTTATAGATGGCTCCTGCTTTTTGGATGTTTATTTCCCCTTTTTTTCCCCTGGTTTTCTGTATTATTTTTATTTTTCTCTTACTTTTCTTTCTCGTTCGTACCTGGCATTAAGCATCTCTGTTGGCTCCTCATGACATTTTTCATTATCCCCTTCTCTTTTTCTTCCTTTTCTGAGAAAATGCTGTGCCTTGCCCAGGGCATGTGTCTGTGGGAGAGGTACAAAACAAATACTTGAAACTGAATTTGGATGTGGTTGTACCAGGAGCAGTGCTCCAGTAGCCTGTGTCTGCTTCTTTATTAGCAGCAGCGGTAAGTCTGGGGGTATAAGAAGCATTAGAAACCATATTTCCCTTTTTATGGGACATTTCGTGGTTTTAAAATTGTCTCCATTCCAAGGGTAAGGAAAAGATGAATTATTCTGCAAAACTGGAATACGGAACAAAAATATAATCAAGTTAAACACAGTATTTTATTCCCTCATATCAATATATTTAATTCTAATTCCAAGTTTCTAAACATTCATTATGTTTACATGTAAATCAGTACAAAAAGCTATGAACTACTCTTCGTGGAAGTGGAATGGTACAGAACTCAACAGCTAGTTTAAATTAGTTGTTTCATTATTATGACATAATTTCTTTAATTTATTTTTTAACTTCTTTTTTATTCAGTAGTTTAATTGAAAGCAGTAAGACATGTTCAGGCAAAGCACAAGACTACTCGTTGAAATAGGAGAAGACTTTTTGTGAAGGGCAGGTAGGGATGAAAAAAGGCAAAGTAGTGTTATATGTCAAAACCATCCGTACCCACTCTGAAGCTGAGGAGAGGTGAGGGACAGAAGACACTGAGGAAGACTATTTTTGAAAGTGCAATTTTTTTTTGACAGAAATGCCCCAAAGACAAGAAATGAAAATAAAGGAAGATTTTAATTTCCCTGGCAGTGTAAAAAAAGTAGGGTTGGGATGCAGACAGGGCTTCACAAATTTCCTTTGATTGACATTGTCTGTACCTGCGTAAAACATTAAGGCAGCCATCAGTTCAGATTTTATTATGGCCAAGGAAGAATGGGCTAAGGAAGCCAGAAGATTGTTGGTGTGAATGTGATCAGGCCATGACAACCTGCACTTTTTTGGAGAAGAGAGAGAGGTGGGAATAGGACCATGGGGATAATGGACATCAAAACATTGGCCAGCTTCACAGCTTTGGGAAACTATTTTTGGAAAGATAACACAGTAAATAAAGGCAAAAGAGCTCCGGAATTCTCTGAAGATGAAGGCATAACAAGGTATCCTTATGGTTCCAATGCATTATCTTCACAGAACTTGAAGTCAGAGATGAATTCTAAAGAAAAATTGAATTTAAAAAAGGGCTAGGGAAGAGTGTAAAGGTGTAACAAAGTAAGGGATTATAAAATAAGGCTGTGTTGCAAAATGACTCATACTGGGGATCATGAAAAGTAATAAGAAAAAGTTTAGATATAGCAGAAGATAAAGAAAAGTGAGAAGGGATTACTTGAAAAATGGGGCTTTAATGTTTTTACTTAGTTCTCTGATTCTGACTTTATAGAAACTATTAATTATGTCCAGACTGTTAAAAACATATTGTTCTAGTTCCATTTTGTTTAGATGAATCTGAGGCACTCCTCCAGGTGGGATTTAATATAGAGAAGTGCTGAGGATTTTGCTTGTGGCTACAAAATGAGGTATAGGTGGTAAGCATCTGCAGGAGCAGCTTAGGATCCTTGTGGATAAAAACCAGAATGAAAAACAATGCGGTTGTGGTCCTGCTGAGGTAGCAAATGTAGTCCTCTGATATGATACCAGAAACATCCATTGTAAGATAAGGGAGGCAATTATTTTGCTCTGTTTGACATCAGCTTGGCTTTGTTGGATGGAGCAGTATTGCAAGTTTTGGGCAAAACACTTTAAAACAGAACAAGACATGCAGAACAATGTTGAAAATGTAGAGGAAAGCACTTAGTGTGATGAAAGCTTGGTAAAATATGACCCATATGTAAAGGCTGAAAAATGTGGGTACAAATAAAACAAGAACATGATCACATCTTCAATCTGGAAATATAAGGGAAATACAATTTAATCTTCTGCAGTAGAAATTAGATCTACTATTGGAAAATGGTTTATGATCTAAGTATGTGAGTGAATAGGAACAACTTCCTTGGTTACCTTCTTCCATTCCATCATCTGTCTCTCTTCACACCTGGTTCTGCTCTTGTTTTTTATTCTTGGTTTTTCAGCATCCTACTCACATTATATAAGTTAGCTAAATAATTTCAGTGCCGGTGTGGAAAGACAAATGCCGCTGGGTATTGTCTGATCTGCACCTTCTGCTCTAGGTCTGTCCATATATCTTTGTTCCATGTGGTTATGACAGTGACAGTTTATGCAAAGAGTCACTGTCATATACTTCTCACCGAGCCATTTATTCAGTACTTTTGGTGGTAAACATGAATGTATGGGATTGTGACTCATGGTTGATTTCCAGACATCATGGAACTCCATCCTTCTCTGTCTAGTGAATAAGCTGGAATGACTGTGTTTGATTAGATTCTGCCAGCCAAATCCACCCTTGGAGCCACCTCAGTGACGTGACTTAGGCAGGGATGAACTGAACATCATGTGTCCTGATATTGGTCATTTGCAGTGGAGGATTGTGTTGTAATTGTGTGTGGTTTGCATAGAAGAATGCCTAGTAATGAATTACTTGCACTTCTAGTGTTTTATAAATAGATTTAATTGTAAGGTGTAAAAAATAAGTCTGAAAGCTAAAGATCTGAGCTCTGTCTTGACTACAGTTTTCACTTGTTGCTTTTACATTACATTGATTCTCATTGGTTCAGATCCACATCAGAGCAGATACAAAGGAGCATTTGTCATTAACACAAAATAACTTCTTTTTGAGTTTTAGAATCACCACATTCTGTACCATATGGACTAACAAAAGCTGAAATTCAATATTCGCTTCTAAATTCTCAAACTGCAACCACAGCAATAGTGGGGAGAACAAGTAGAAATTTAATTACATTAGATTTTATTGTCTAAAAGATCAGGTGGTCACTAGAAAGGAATGCACTATGGGGTAAAGAAGTCCTCCTTGTAGGTTAAGTGCCAGCCCCTGTGGGTATTTCTCATGGTACAATGGTTTAAGAAGTGAGGAGGTATTCACAAGGGCTGCCCAGTGGGTGACTGAATTTCTGTATTCCTGTATTTCAATGTACAGTTTAATGCTATGCAGAGTAACTTGAATCTAAGGTTGAAAATGGGCTCATTTCTTTATCTCTTAGAAAAAGTTGTGCTGTTATTTGTCCCATTTAAAAGTAAACAAACAAAAATCAAACAGCTGCAGCATTGTGGGGTGGATAGCAGAAAGGTAAGTTGTATTTGTAATAGCCCCTGCAAAAACATGTGCTTTTTTATAGATAGAATGTGGTAAAGCAGTTGATCCTCGTGTACTAACCTGAGCTTAATAACTGGGGCTTTTAAAAAATCATCAATAGCTTTTACAGTGCTAAGCAAAAACATGCTTTAAAAAAAAAAAAAAGACAGGGATCAGTTTGTTATTGGTGATAATTTGTTTTCAATAAGAAATCTGAAACAAATAGCTGTTGAAGTAGAGTATTATATGAATTCCAAATCCATAGGAAAGCAAAGTATTCAGTAGTAAGAAGACAACTGAAATTCTTGTAAGCTTTAATTAAAAAATAAATCTAAACTCTGATTAACACCCAGAAAAAGTTGCTTTTGAATATTTTCTCTTTTCAATCCTCAGTAAAAATCCTGGTTTGAAAAAACTGGAGTTAGTAAGCACAGAGAAACTACTAAAGCAAAAGCAGCTGTAATGTCTTTGGTTAAATTCTTCTCAGCTATGATGGTATTGGTCAGAAAAGCCCTGTTAGCTGAGAAAGAGAAGGTAGAAGTGAGGAAGGAAGAAAAGTTCTTGGAATTTTTTTTTTGCAGGAAAAGTTATAAAAAAATTTCGGAAATATAGCAAGAGTAGACAATTCATCAGAGAAGCCTTAGACAGGAAGTTAGAGTGCTAAGGGACTTGGGGAGCTCTGGGCCATGTGGAGATGACATTGTCCTCATCACTTCAATACCAGTCAAAAATTTTAGACAGCAGTTGACCTTATTCTTCCTTTTTTGACAGACGACGCTTTCCAAATGATGCTGGTGGTGCTGCTAGCAGATTAATTTATAGATCTTCAGTGGACAGATAAAACTTTCCCAAGCTCAGCCCAGGTGATCAGTCAAAGCATAGTGCAGAAAAATGGCTGTTGATGCTTTTCCTTCCCCCTCTCAGAACATTCACTCAGAGCATCTTTCTGCTAATCCTTCTCTGCACTCAAGCTCAATTCTTTTTACTGCTGTTTTTATAGGTCTCTCTTCACCATAGGTTCATTGTCTATAGGAGGCACTTTTCTGTATGAGGGACAAGAAAGTTACTTATCAACCCCCTGGTGTGACGTATTTGTTACTTTCCATTTCCATCCTGCACTTCCATCGCTTCTGCCAATATTTGTTTTCTTTCCTTTCACCACATCAGACATGCCCAGTGTGTCTGTCGTTACTGGCCCTCTTGATTTGAGAATCAAATGGCTTCTCAGCTGTCATCTGGGCACTTCTTTATTATTTTCCTTTATGAAATATTTTTTAAAAGTTGAGAAAAATGAGCAGAAAGTAGGATAGTAATTATCAGATAAAGTCTATCTCAGCAAGATACCTTTTTCCCCAAGGACAGCATGTAGGAAGGTGTTAGATAATGAATGATGAGCAGAGTTTTCTTAGCACATGGCTGTAGAGTAATATTAGGAAAACTCACTTTGGGAGAAAAAGACCTTATGAATGCAGTGGTTTTTCTTCACTTTTTTTGAGAATATTTTTCCAAAAATGCCTATGTTATATGCATTTTATGTGATCAACAGTCCCCATGCAAATTGATGTGGCCTAATTTTTGCTTGGGTAGAGCCAGGACTGGAGTTCTGCTCACTTTTTCTCTTCATATGGAAGTGCCTAAGATTATTTTCTTTGTTTCACTTTAAAGCACCAATCTGTGTAACGATATTTGTGTTTATTTTGATAACCAGAAGTTAGTAAATCTTTAACACTTCCCCAGGTCTTACTTTTTCTTGGAAAGATCCAGACCTTTTAATGTTCATTTATGAATGCAAGT
This sequence comes from Picathartes gymnocephalus, assembly GCA_013390045.1. Classification (NCBI taxonomy): domain Eukaryota; kingdom Metazoa; phylum Chordata; class Aves; order Passeriformes; family Picathartidae; genus Picathartes; species Picathartes gymnocephalus. Next base: position 28,997 of record WEKY01027663.1, read on the forward strand.
GGGAGAAGCATTATAAGATATTTTCAAATTATATAAAAATACAGAGTAAAAAAGTTTAAAAATGTAATAGAAATACAAGGAACACAGTGCGAAATTTTGTAAGATTTAGGAAATGACACATTTCAATGCAAAATGTAGCAATTTGCAATTACAATTTATTCTAATTGTATTCCAGGTACTCTATATTTATTACTTGCCTAAGGAAATCTCACGTCTCTCCTTTTGGCCACGATCCTGAACACCGCAGCATTTACATTTATTTATTTATTCCCATAAAAATCTGTGGGTTTTCTTTTTCTGATAACTGCTTGAGATTTATACAAAGACTTGAAACTACTGGATATGTGCCTGCATCCTGCCCAAAGAAATTTGAAGGGTTTAGAAGTGGCCTGGTTCTGATGCTGTGGAATTACACAGAAAGTCTGAGCCAGCTAGGAGCAAGGTCATGGATGAGCTTTGATGAGTTGTTTTATCAGTAAATTCCACACTAATATTCATGGTGGGGTTTTTTTTTGTTTTGTCCAGCTTTTACTATCATTGTGTGTGCTTCTCCACCTCCCCGCCAAGAGAATTTTTAGTATGGAGTAATACTTGGTTAAATCAGAGAACCTTTTACTCTATAGGCACTCACTATGATCTGAGAAAGACATCTGGACACCCAGTGCAGGGTCCTTATATCTAAAAACAGAGCTAATTAAATTACATTATGACCACATCCCTGTAGAGACTTTTAGGAGCATTGGGTAAAAAGAAGTGAGATGTAGTGCTGGGTGTGTGGGAGGCCAGTGAGGATGGGAGCTGTACAGGTGATCGTGCACACTTGTATTAGAATGTTTTCTGTGGTAAGAAAAGTGGATGGTGTCCTTTCTTTAAAGGATTAATCTTTTTATTTACATGTATGTGTGTATATACATTTGTGTGTGTCTGTTCATGTGGGATGCAGAGAAGCCAGCAATATGTGAATGTTGGATAAATCTATCTACAGGGTAAGCTGGGGTGAACCTTCTAGAAAAATAGCTAATGGAATGATATTTTCTGGATTTTCAACAAGTGTTCATTTATAGATGTAAATAGTGCATTGAAGGAGTTAAAATAACCCAACAAATGGTATTGATACTACTGAAAAAGTCTGGGTAAATCTCTAGCTTGTCTCCACGAGCATCCTTGTTCTCACTGCTGTTCTGTTTAATCCTCCAGTTTTCTCAGGGATGTGTTTTCTGGAAATATGTTTCGGTTTTAAATTATTAATGTCATTAAAATTTATAATTTTCTGTCATTACCTCTAGGAAAATAGAGATTGTAATGTGAAACATAATTGTCTCATTTTTTGATCTGTGTTATGATAGTTGAGCACAACTAAAGCGGATTTAAGTATTCCCCTGAGCAATATGACGTGGTATTGCAAACTAACTGAAATTCTGTGTGTGCAGATAAATAAACAGATAAACCAATTCCACAAATGACCAATATTTGTGTTTCTGAGACGTCTTTGAAGGGCTATGTATCACTTAGAGGGGACACATAATGTGTGTGGTGTGAGTGGAGCTGAAGGTTTGGATGATTTGTGATTCTTTTTTGTGTGTGTGTTTTCAGCCATTTGGTCTGAGTGTGCCTACCAAGGAATACAGCCTAGGAGGTTATGAGTTAAAACTGTGCCATAAAACTGTCTCTCCCTCAGACTTCAGCTTAGACATGGTGTGTGGTTTTAACAGCCTTCAGCTCCACAGAGGAGAAATCTGGAGGGGTCTGTAGAGCTTGGGGTTCTGCCACACTGTCTCCTTGCAAGGCTAGGAAATGCTGCCCAGTGCTTTTTGTTAAGCCTCAAAATGTTTGTCTTCTATAAGAATATATTTATTTTCTGATTTACTGTTTTCATGCCACACCAGTTGGTCTGTCATTAATGCAGTGAATTTCACCTTCTGCAAAGTTAAAAATTCATGCTTCTAAAAGCGCAATGGGAAATTGGCAAAGAAGCACTAAATTGAGCCAAGGTACAGTACTAGTCAACCATAACAAGTAATTATTATAACCCCATGGTCATTTCACTCACAGCTTGACAGAGAAAATGGCAAGAAAACAATTTTTTTTTTTTTCTTGAATACTAAATGTCCAGGGCCAGGTTCCCTTCTGCTGATGACACATCACAAGGTGTGGGCCCTGTTGACCAAAGTAAGTGCAGCACCCTGAGTAATTTGCAGCCCCCTGAGATGCAAGGGGCTGAGAGAGCCCTGCACAAGCCAGGCACCGGGCTGGCCCAGCTGTGCTGGGGACAGGCTGGTGTGACTTGCAGGTGCTGCTGGTGGCCCTGGCGAGGATTGAGATGTGCAGCAGGTACCTGGGGGGTGAGTGCAGGTAGCAGTACCTGCCTTCCTCACAATGAACTCCTGCCAGGACAAAAACATCACAAGCTACACCTTCGTTAGCACTTCAGGATCAACTAAGCCTGTGATTTTCAAACTAGGATAAAAAAAAAAAGAGGTTTTGGTTTTGTGTGTTTCTTTAAATACAGAATGTGTAAAGCATGGAGATGAGCTGGCTTCAGTCTCCCTGTAAAAGCAGTAGATGCAGGCTCTGTCCCAGGATGGATTAGGAGGTTGGGGTGTGTGAAGGTCTGCAGAGAAGCTTTAGAAATTGTGAAGCCTGGAAAGAAAAAGGCAGCGTGTCCTTGAGGTCTCCTTATATCTTATCCCAAATTATTCTGTGTGCAGGAACGGATGTTCCTAAATGTGTCAAACCCCCCCATAAAGTTTGTCCTATTTTTTATTTCGTAATACAGACAACCTCAAAAGACTTCCTTGAGTCATTATGAGGATTAGTCTGCAGAAATGATCTACTGTACTTACAGGAAAAGTGCTTTCTTGTAATGTTGTTCACAGGTGAAAGAGCCATATTTCCTGAAGATTGTTATGTTTTTCGATTGTTATTTTGTCCTGAGGATATAGTGAGGTTCTAGTCTGTCAAACAAAAAATCTTTCTATATAAATTTCATTTCAAGGTGGCTTTTTTTTTTT
>WEKY01027663.1:32043-69771 GCA_013390045.1 Picathartes gymnocephalus
GTTAAGATATCTATTGAGACCATTTTGGTGCTTTCCTTTGTGGAACTACATCTGCAAAACTGTAACATTACCAAGATAGATGGTACTGTGTTAGACTGTTTTCTTTTGTTTCAGATGATGTACAAAAAAATAGCATTGTTGTTATTAAACACAAAGTAACATTTGGCCCAGACTAAGCATGTGCATCTGTAACATTTTTCTTTTATTGTCTTTTAAAAAACATTTAACCAATAATAAAAGAAATACATAAAATGTCTGGACAAGTATATGTTTTTAAATGACTGTGTCTCCCTTCACAGGAAATCACTGATAATGAAATATTAGAGTTGGTGCATAGTGCTCTGGGAAGGATGACAGTTATCCGGCAAATTTTCCCTCTGTCAAGGGACAACAACCAGAGGTGCATGAGGAACAACCACCGGATCTCATCCCTTCTGTGTGATCCACAGGAAGGCTATCTTCAGATGCTGCAGGTCAGTCACTGTGCACAGCAGAAAAAGATCCATCTTAGGAATTTGCCATGGGACAATTTTCTGTGGCTGTATTAACTCAGAGGAGGGATCAAATGAGTACAGATAAATCTGATGATGTAACCTTTGGTCAACTTTTCTTGACTATATTAATTTATTTTATTTCCCAGGACTGGGTGCTTTAGATGAGATGTTATGTCCATGAAGTATCAGCAAATGGTTGCACTAACTCAGAGCTGATTTTGCGTATTTCATTCTCTTAAGAATCTTTTTATATTTGAAAAATATTGTGCCATCATAGTCTTGTGGTATTACTGCTTGCTCATTGTATTTATGCTTATTAGACATCTGTTGTGAAAGAGTTAATCTGGGAGGATAACAGAACTCTGATAGGTATTGGGCTGTGGAGCATTTCATATTTAGGTAACGGACTAAATCAAACTGATGTATTCAGTCTGTCCCTTTTCAATAGTCTCAGAAGTCTCCAGCAGCTGATAGTTTTCTGAGCGTGTGATATATGCACTGCTAGTTCAAATTTCAGGTTTTGGTAACACATTTGACTCTGGTGTTAGCAACATCTTGACATTTCTTGGCAATTTGTCCCAGATATCAGAATTTTTCTTGCAGTAATTTAAATATTATTTAATAGGTGCTATTTCCGATGACAGTGCAATAATTTAGAAACACAGGCCTTGGACTTTCATGGGACTTTGGTTTACTTTAGACACAGTTAAAAATCTCATTAGTATCATTGTGGAAGGTGTTAGATACAGCTATAAACTTTAGTGGGACTTAGAATATAAACTTGCTTACAACAAGTTGCTTTTAATTGCAAACTTAGTCTTAAACTGAGATGGATTGAGTGAGAGAACTGTGCTTGAGCCTGTGGGTTGTCCACTGTAGGTGTGAGTGATCGAGAAGGGTCTTGGTTAAGCTGTGGGGAGGGGATGTCACCAGCCTGGGCTGCTGCAGCCTGGTCAGGAGGGTGGTGTGGGGTCAGGGCTCCTGCAAGAGGAACTCATGTCCTGGCTTGGAAGAGTTTCAGACCACGAGAGGCAAGGAGATTGTCAGGAAGCAAAGTGGGTTAAGATTTCCCAAGGGATAGAGGTATTGATTTGACTTATTTGCACCCTACTAAAAAGCTGTAGCTCCAGACACTGAAACCATCCTTTAAAGGACAGATATGAACAGTTCCTCCTTGAAGAGAAGCTCTGCTGGCTCAGGTCCTGTCATAGCCATGGCAAAGTTTGGGAAAAGCCAATCACACCCCCTGTAGTTCTGAGCATGGCTGTATTCTTTCTGCACAGGGGAAGGTCTGTGCCTGTGCCTGGCTCAGAAAGAAAACACACTTTTGATCTTTGTTAGTAACTCTGAGGTGTGCTGTAATGAGAACAAAGGCCGCTCATTTCAGAGGATCAAAGCAATTTCCAGTATGATGAAAAATTATCTATGCTGCACCAACAATTCACTCATTGGGGAATAATCTGCCATTACAGCAGGATTTTGAGTATTGCTGCTTATGCTGGTTTATGCATAATCTAATTCAGAGACTCATCTGAAGGGCTCTGACAGGCCTGTGAGCAAGTTCTATTTTGCAAATTTGCTGTAATCAGTTTGCTAGCACAACAGCCTCATGTCCTATTACTAAATTTCATTAATAAGGACCCTCTTCCTGCTGATTTCCGAATGTGGATTTTGGGAAACAAAACATTCTCAGTTTCTATCTTCCAGAAATACTATACCACCTTAGAAACTGTTTTTGAGAGAATGGTATGGTAATGTTATGCTTTGCCTATTAATTCCTTATCTATGAACTTAAAAACGAGAGAGATGAAGAAGTGCAGAGGTAAAAGGCTTTTGGCAGCGGATTCCATAACTTTCAAGTCCAGTTGCATTGGCGTGAAAGACAAAGGGCACAATGTGAGAGCTCTCTGAATTAGCTGCCCCCAGCATATTTTTAAGTGTCTATAGATTGAATACAGGATGCTTTTATCATGTGCGGGTATACCTGAAGTGTTCCGTAGCTGCATTTATTTTTCATAGGTTTTTCCAAAATATCTCATGTAACACCTTGTGGGCATACGGCTCATATTAATTCTAGTATGACTGATATGTTATTAATGGTCCTGTAATTCAGTAAGTTGAAATTTTCTGTTTCCTTTTTCTTGCTTAAAAAACATAGTGGTGACCTTTTGCTGTACAGAAGTACATCACTGAATTACCCAGCATTGCCAGAGGCTGCAGGAGCTCCAAGCTCCATGTCAGGCTGCATGAATCCACCAGAGGCAGTGACCGCCTGCCAGCACCGAGTCTTTGTGTTGCTTTGAAGTACTTTGATTAACACCACAGTTTGGAAATCCCTGCCTCATTCTCCCTTGGGCAGTCTCATGTTAATAATTGTTTGTTGTCTAGGTAACTTACCAGCTATTGTTGGTTAATTATTTATTTAATGACTTTGAAGAAGAATAAGCTAATCTCCGTCAACCTCTAGGTGTTAGTATTTTTTTGGGGAAGAATTTAGCATTTTGAACAAGCTAGTGAAGAAAGAAACATTTACGTCATGGATTATTAACTTTGTTCTGGCTAAATTAATGAAAATCTTTTTGGAACGATTTTGTTCTCTGTGTGTTTAGTACCATATCCTGGAAGGTTGTTTTTCAGTGGGTGATCATCCCATTTTGGCATTCTGACAAACCTTTTAAAGATCAGGCTGTTCTGCAAGCTCATCCAAAAACTCATCTGTTCTGAATGCTTTGTGGAAATCCAATCTTATTCCATCAACCCACTTGTCAAAATCTTGCTCATGCCCTTATTTTTTGCACGTATAATATACTCAGCTGGGCTTCTGCTTCAAGTGGAGAAAAAGCTTTATAAAGTTTCCTGTCTTGATCATTTTATTTGACTTCAGAGGACTGCATTTCTCTCTGTCTTATTCTTCAGGTAGGATTTTTTGTGTCCGTCTCATTTATTTTGGTAGATGGAAAAGACAAAGTTTAGAACTTTTTCTTCCATTGGCCATTGGTATCCTCTGGTTTGGGCCATCAGTGTTATCAGTGTTGCCTCATCTGGAGAGAAAGCAATGAAGCACTTCAGGATTTACAGTAAAATGTAGTTAGCCCTAGCTAGACCTAGTATGTATCCCCACGTGGCATTTGAATGGTGCATAATGGTATAATTGCTATGAAGATGTTTAGATTGTTTCAGAAATGTTCTTACAGACTCAATTTTAAGAAATATTGCCGCATAACTTGCTTCTTTCCACAATGTTTCCCTTTAAGTATTGGTTTTGGTGGCACTCTAAAAACTTGATTTTTGATGAAGGTATTTTTTTTTCTTTCATCAGGTTAGTCACAATGGATTCATAAATTCAAAACCAGATTTTTTTGTGGTTTTTTTTTTTTTAAGAAAGATTTCTTTTGAAATGTAATTCCCATTAGTTTGTTTTTGCCCTTGCTTACCATTTATGTAGCTGATGAGTTCAATCCATGTAAGATTCTAAAGATATTAAAATATATTACAAGGACACAGTGTATCTGAAATCAGGTAGCATGACTCAAAATACATAGTAGGATTGAAAAGGCAAAAAGAAAACCCCAGCATACTGTGTCACAAAATTAATGAGGTTATTCCTGATTGAGAGTCCAGCCTCCCTACTAAAGAGCTATTCCAGGCAGTGCTTGGACATATTTGAGGAGATGTTGAGAAGCGTGGGAGGATATTCATTGAAAGAGCTGATCTCCTTGAGTAAAAATTCCATTCTTCAATGATGTGTCCATCAGATATCAATGTAGGCATCCCTTAGCAGTTGCTTCTAGGAAGCTGGGTTTTTATTTCTGATCTATTTTCTGTTCAGGAGTCGCTGCAATTTAACTACTGTAAGTGAAATTATTTTTATAGGATGTGTTTGACTGCCTTAACTTAGGGGCCTGATCCTGCAGTTTTGTCCAACTAAATGGCCTCATTCTCATTTGGCTTGTTAATACTGCTGTTATTACACAACTGTAGAGTGCTACTGCGGGGCAGTAAATATTGATTAAACCCTATTAAAGCATTCACCTTCTCCCATAAAGGATTGATGAGCCACATTTTTCCTTTTCTTTCAATGCAAACCTATATTTGCTTGTCTCTTTAGCAAAGTTTAATTTGGATTTTTGGCCAGATGTTCAGTCACAGTTAAATTGTTTCTGAGTACAAATGTGAATGTAAAGTATCCTTGAACTGACTTTACTGCCCATTGCACAGCACAAATCTTTCCCTGAAGCCCAATGATGTGTGTTTTCTACAAGGTGTGTTAGCAGAAGAATTCATTAAAAACCCCAAAGCGCTGCGGGTGTCCCGTGGCCATGGGGGATTTTGTGATGATGCTGGAGGCTAAAACCCCAGGTAGGCTTTGCAGTGATCTTTTCCTCTCTGCCTCTTTTGACTGCTGGGTTTCTCTATTTGCATAATTATTTCATTGACGTTTTGTTCACTGCTCAATCAGGAAGCAGACAATAGTGGCTAGAAGAAAGCATCAGTACCTCCATTTTTCATTTGTTATTGCCTCTGAAACCTTATTTGTACCTATATTGATTTATAAATTATGTAGGATAAAATTATAATCTTGTACGCTGTTTTGCAATTCCAACATTTGGCTCTTGTCCTTCTGTTTGACTCTTAGTTGTGTTCAGTTTTGTTTATTTAGGCACTCCTACTAGATTTTCGCTGGATAGTTAGTGTTAGCTGTGCCAAATTCCTGAGATGTTTAGTGAGTGAAGCCAATGCCTCCAGCTAACAAACTTGAGCATTACAGGGTAATCCAGGCCTTGTATTATTGTTGACATGTTGTTACAAAACATACTGGCAAAGAAAACACTCATAATGATGTTAAATGCCCATAATAAATAGCTGAAGGACAGTGAGGATTCAGATAATAGAACCTGTAAGAAGGGAAGAGTGTTGTGATATGTCTAACTATGTAAAAACAGGAGAAAATTAAAAAGGAAAGAAGAGCTGCTTATCAATTAAAAAGAGATTCTGAGAGTGCAGCCTTACAAAGAACTCTTTGGATAACTCACTGAGACACTTAAAACTAAAATGGACTAAACACTAAATAATACACTAGTTAGATTCCTTACTGTCAGAAGGCTTGAATAAATATACAATAGAAGACTGGTTTTTGTTGGTTGTAGGAGAATTTTAGTAATTTTATTTCATTTGCCTCAGTGATAATAAATAAATAGCCCTTTGGAAGTTTGAAGCTGACATTTGGGAATTTAATGAACGTTTGTTTTTTGACTGTATTTTCCATGAATGCCAGACTGCTGGCTGTGATGTCACTCTCCCTGAGCAGCAAGTGTGTATTTATAACATAGGCACTGGTGCACTGTGTCACTGTGGGCTCTGCCCACAAGAGAGGCTGACAGGTGTGGGCAGGGCCAGGAGAAACAGCAGCCAGCCCCCAGCCTCCCAAAGCAGCGCTGGGGACAGTGGTGACCAGGACGTGGTGTGGCACTTGTGTGCCTCCACCCAGCTGCGGCTGCCAAAGGGAGAGGCTGCAGTGAGGTCTGAGTCCTCGGGAATGGCCGGGCCCCATCTCCTGGTGCAGGGACCTGCCCGTGAAAGGTGTGCCCAGGCACAGAACCTCCAGACACACCTGGCTGAGCTGCAGGAGGCCATGGAAAGGGAGGCTGGGGAAGGAGTTGGAGAGTTCGCTCCAAGCACCCTCTGCAGTGGATCCACAGCTAAACAGACCCAGACATTCTTGCTGGCACACCCGGAAGGGAGGGAGGAGGGCCGGTGATGAGGAGAGTGAAAGCTTGCAAAAACAAGGACCTGCAGGAGGGAGAGACTTTCCCCAAAGCCTGAAGTGCCCTTGCAGAGCCACTTCACTGTTTTTCAGGCTGATATGACTCTTCACATCAGGAAAGGGACTGGAGCTGAGTAAGGAAGCCCCATCTGCTCCTTGTGTAGCGACCAGCTCGACTAAGAAAGGCAGCAGGTGAGAGTAGCAGGTGACTTTCTTCTGAGACACACCGAGGCACCTGTTTGCTGATCCAACACTGTACCAGGACTGTGACCCAGAGATTGTCAGGCCTCATACAGTCCACTGACCATTATCTGCTGCTGTTGATCTCTGTGACCAGTGATACAGCCAGGAGCGGTCTGAGAAGGATGCAGAAGGAAGAGGAAGTCAGTCAAAAATGCCAGGAGGCCTGCATGGATGAACAAGTAGTTCCTGGACAGACTCAAACACTAAAGGGAAGTCTACAGAGGCTGGAATCTGGGACAGGAAGCTGATGAGAAATACAGAGAAATTGTCTGAGCAGCCAGGGGTCAGATTTGGAAAACTAAAGTCCTGATAGAATTAATCTGGCCACAAATGTCAAGGGAAAATCCAAAATCTTTTATACGTACAGTTGTTGATAAAAGGAAAATGAGGGAAAATATGAGTGCTCTCTGAATGGAAATAGGAGACTTGTTTACTCAGGATAAGAAGAAGGCTGAGGTACTCAGTGATTTATTTGCCTCAGTCTTCACTGTCAAGTGCTCCAGTCACAAGCTGTGAATGCCCCATCCCTGGCAGTGTCCGAGGCCAGGATGGACGGGGCTTTGAGCAACCTGGTCTAGTGAATGGCATCCCTGCACACAGCAGGGGCATTGAAATTAGATTATCTTAAAGGTCCCTTCCAACCCAAGACATTCTGGGATTCTATGAAACATGTTTAAGAAAATGAAACAGGTCAAATTTTCAGTCTCTCTGCTCTAACAATATCCTTGTTAGCAAGCACACCATTAAACCATAAATAAACCATCGATATTTGCTGCTCCTGGTAGGATACACTGTGTCATTAGAGACACAAATGTGCAACTGCACCTGGCAGTACTTGAACTCTGGAAGCTGACACACAGGTTCAGGGCGTGCTGGGGTGTGCATAGCAGTCACCATGATCTCCCTCCTCAGGCAGCAGGGATATCTGGCAGGCTGCACTTGGTGTGAACTCCTCTTCCATCTGCTTCAGCCTTGGAGCTGACTGCTGTGGCCACTCAACGGAGCGGTTTTGGCAGAAGCAGGCTACAGAAGCCCAGCTTGGGGAATGAGTTTTTGAAGTAGTGGCATCTCAGTGTCAGGCTGCCTTCCAGCTGATCTCTTCAGCATTCTCTGGCTGGACTCCTGGCTCTGCTGGCTGCTCAGGAGCTGGGGTCAGACTTTGTGGCTTGCTGGCCTTCTCAGAAGAGCACTTGTCTACGATTAGCCCTTCTGAAGGGGCTAAAAGCTTTCTTCATACATAACTTTAAAAGTAAAATCATTCTGGAAAATCTTATGAAATTCACATAGAAACTTCTATGAAATGACATTTAATAATGTGATAGATTTCCATTCTTGAAAATTTCTGCTCTGCTCTACTAGTGTATGGTGGGTTCATTTCTTCAGTGCAAAAAAGAGCTTCATAAAGTCTGGAATACTTTCCAGAAGATAGAACATATTTAAAATTATTCCTGTACAGGGTATATTCTTTAACATATTGGTGAAGCAGTCACCATCATTCTTATAGCAGATAGATCAAAGACCATTTCAGTACCTCCAGCTCTTATACTGTCAGCAATGGAATGAAAGAAGAACTAAAAATTACTGTCACTTCCTCCAAATGTGACCAAAATGAAATACTTTGTTCTGGTGTAGGAATTTTTATTCTATTAAGGGGAATCTCTTCAGGCAGATATATGTCCTTCCCTCCTCTGTTCCCCTGTGAATATCCAAATAGGGGAAATAACAAATGCTCCAGAGCTTTGAAAACCCAAAGTAACCAAGCATGTTGCCTTGTTTTTCTTCTGTCTTGCTTTGCTACCAATGCTGAATGCTACCTGAAGGTGAATTTTTAAAATTCATTATTTTCTCATGCCTCTGACAGTACTGGTGGAATCAGAGTACTGCTGAACCCTTGGGTATCTCAAAAATTCACTTTCAGTGGTCATGTCCATACTCATAGGGAATTGGACAGTTCACTGAAAATTAAAATATGTGTGCAGGTGCAGTAACAAGGGCATATGGGCCATGTCTGCTGAATCCTTTTTCTTCTTACAGCATTGCTGTTCTGGAGGTTACAGCAAACTTTTCTTGCAAATATGATCTAGGACATATGCAGAGATTTTGCTGTATTTAAATGTAATAAAGGAAATTATTATAGCCCTGAATTTACCCTGAGATCAGGCCAGAATGTTTGTGTCTTAATTTTTTTTTTCCTTGATATTACAGATCCAGCCTTAGTTGTGGAAATTTTGATGCTGGTTTTTTCCTAGCTTGCATATTTTCTGTTCTAAAATAGAAATGTTGATTATGTGAGTAAGATGCAACTTACTCTTCCATAGGATATTGACTCTTCAGTGAGTAATGATTAAAATATAGTTGTGCATGCATGCCATGTTTACTGGAGTAAATAGAGTATGATTATATGAAAGAAGGAATTTTGCTGATTAAAAAGCTCCATTTACTCATGTTTGGGATGAGGCTTTCAGCAGAACAGAACCAGAATGGCAAAATACCAGTGGATAAGTGTGTGCAACAGAACATGCAGAATATTCTTTCCATGACAAAAAGTAACTTGCTGTACTCTCTGCAACATTTCTTCTGCCTTGATACAGATCTCCCAATGTGGAATAAGGACAAATGTAATGGGGGACTTCTCTTGTGCAGACCTTGTCTTGCGATGTCTCAGATTATAGCATTCTTTCGAAAGAAATTGATGGAACGATAATGATGCAAAGTCTACTGTAGGTCTAGCTGAATGATGAGGATTAGGTTGGTAAACACAGGATTGTTTTGTTTTGCTCTGCAGCAGGAGGTAATTTGAGTTGGGTGCAAGGTCATGCAGGCTGAGATCCTCAGTGCAATTCTCCCAAGCTCTGTCAGTCATATGTGCAGGACTGTGGTGTCCTCTCCAAGCAGGAAGCAGTGTGCCCAAGTGCGTCTTATGGTTTGCCTTATAGCTCTCTGCTAGCAAACCAAGCACTGTTTTTGGGAATGAGGCTGCAGTTTTCCAGAACTGCAAAAGAACAGTGCCAAACAGAGAAAACACAAAGCATTTCTCATCTGTGGGAGTTCCAAGGCAACAGACAATGAATTGTCAGTTAAAAGTGAGTGTGTAAAAACAAATTCATTTGGGAGCAAAGAGGATCATGCAGGCTTATAAGAAATGGCATTTTTCCTTATGTATGTAAGACCTATTTCTAAGAAAGTGGATTTTGTGGTTTGGTGTGGTGTATCTTGTGGCATCTGAGGTTTGTTTTGATGTTTTTCTATGGAGAGTTATTTAACCCAGAAGAAAAGAGCCCTCTTGAATAATAAGGATCCGCTTGGTTGCTTTATTTGAAAGTTGTTTGGAAATATCTGCAGGATAGGGGAAAAAATGCAATTGAGCAGAAGAAACTTGATTGCTGGGACTCTTATTATCTCTTTAACTACTTTTCTTGAAACGAGAGAAAGTATGGTGTTGCGATAATGAGTGACGTGGGGACCCCAGGCAGGTGCAAAGGAGAGCCCTTTATTGCCAAAAACCTGGCTTTTTAAGCAATTAGCTGGTTATCAGCTAATAGATATTATAATCTGTATATTACATATAATAATTTACATAGTTTTAAGGCATAACAACCCCAAGTCAATCAGCCACCATACACCACGATGTGGACACGTTGTGGACATGCTGCAGTCACTCAGCACCTCTCTCACATCTCTCTACCCCTGTTCTAGCTGAGTTACTCTCCCATAGTTCCCTTCTACTTAGGCTGAGTAACAAGCCATGTTACAAGGCCTTCCCTTTATAAAGCCTTACCTATCGGTAACAGTATGGCATGTAGCTACTTTGGAAAGAAGGTTTAACTGGGTAAAATAGCAAATACAGGCGATGTGGAGTGCTTCTTCAGCAAGGCTGGAAAGAAAAGAAGGGAAAAAAGATGGCAATGCCAGATGGGAGTGATTTCCTTGATAGTATCTCATAGATTTTGCATTGTTTTTGTGTTAAGATCCCTTTTTATGCTTAGTCACTTAAATAAGTGTGTGTCTGCAACATCATTTTTTCTTTGTATTTTGATTCTTTCAAAATTAATTTTGCTTATGTATCTTTTGTTCAGATTTACTTATACTAGAAGATTTTTCAAAGTGCCTAGGTTTTCAGTTTACGTCAAACTCCAGATTATGGAACATGAAACATTTTGTTTCTGAAGATTAGCATCTTACAGACATCAGAAGTTGACTTGCAGCCAGTGATTCAACAGTAGTATATGTTTAAGCTTTCATAGAGTGACACTTTTATTGGGACACCTAGCAAGTCACATTTATGGGAAGCATGCAGCTGAATTAAATTCCACCTGCAACCCTTTCCTGGTCTCTAGGCATTAGTTTCTAAGGTGAACTAGAAAAATCAGGAGATAAAGACAAATTATTATTAATTAAAATAGTAATGATGATAATAGAAAAATATTTATCTGGCCAATGATGTAAAGTGAAGATTTGACTTCAGTAAAGACTAAGTCAAACCCCCTGGGCATAAGTTTGAAGAAGAGTGCATGAACTCTGGAAACTGGTGAAGAGTATCCAATTATTTTCTTTAAATCACTTGTCTCAGCCAACTTCCACTGCTAAAGTTTTACCATTTGAGATGGATACCACTACCTGGCAAAGATCTGGTCATGTATTACTGGACATGTCTTTGAAAAATTAAATAAATGTCTCAGCATTACTAGTGTGGTGTTCTGTTCTTACTGGAGTCTTTGCCCTCACTTGTTTATTTCTGTCTCTCTCTTGTAAATTGAAGATCAAGGAGGCTAAAATCAGTAGCTCCAGAGAAAGTGGTACATAGTCAGTCTCCTATATATTTGGTGGAGAGAGATGTTAAGATCAAAATAATACTCATTGCTCCTCCTTCTGTTCTAAAGAGTAGCGTATTAGATTTTGCTGTGCCAGAAGTTACCAATTGCTCAAATGAATAAAACCCCCAAGAAATTAATTCCATTCTATCTTTTCCTCCTTGCTGAAAGGAGTAACAAAGTAGCAATCCTTGTCTCTCATTGATAGATAGCTGTATTCCCTCTGTAGTTTGAGTTTATATGTGAAGTGCGATCTCTCTTTACAGCACTGCATTGCAGTAACACTCAGGCAGTGCCAGTGTGCCAGAATCCCTTGGACAGAGGGACCCGGGAGCACAGGCATTTGTCTCAAATGCCTTGACTGCTGAACACATCAAACATACCCAGCTTTTAGTTCTTACTTATGCCTTCTTTTGTTCTGATCGTTTGCTGGTTTTTATAGTTTCTTTGGAAGGTATTCGCATAAAAAAATGAGGCTCATTCTTATTATTGTTTGCAGGTTTCCAACCTGTACCTGTATGACAGTGTGCTCATGCTGGCCAATGCTTTCCACAGAAAACTGGAGGACAGGAAATGGCACAGCATGGCAAGTCTGAACTGCATGAGGAAGTCCACCAAACCTTGGAATGGAGGAAGATCCATGCTAGAGACTATTAAGAAGGTGAGAAAAGACAAATCACCATCATGCGAGCAATTGCAAGAGTTGCTTCATGTCTACTTGAGCATTTTAAAAAAAGTTTTAACTTCTCTTCAACTTTTATTTATTGCAAGCAAGTGATCTACAACAACCAAGGACAATCTACAGCTATTAAACAAGCAAGTGATTTATGATAAACAAGTTACACACAGTGCAGTGGTGGGTCCAGTGGTGTGTGTTCTATTGCTCTCATAGCTGCCTTCTGTGGAGGAAGTAGGATTAGGAGTACACATGGGAATTGATTCATGCATTTTTGCAAGACAACAACTTAAGGAGCTTGTGGGGGGCAACCAGTGATGAGGTTTAAGATTTATGTTCCATTTTCTACAGCTCAGATAGCTTTGTAAGTTAGCTGAGCATTGGTAAGGATCTATTTGTGTACTGTAGCCCAGAGCAGAGCAAAACGGATCTGATTTAGCTAAGCTGTCACTAACAGTCTGGCACCATGCTGAAGTACTTAAATATGGACAGAACTGTGGCTTTCCAGACACATGGCAACTTTTTGTATAAAAGTTATTTGATCACAAGTAATAGTAGAAAAAACCCTAATTTTTTTTACTATACTAACTTTTGCAATTGTTCAGAAGAAACCCCCTGTTCCCAAATATATATTGATGAAATAATTTTCCTCTAGTAAAATGATGCAATTTGATCATTCTGACAAGTCCTAATGATGCCATCCTTTGTTGCTAAATTAATTTGAACTTTCGTGTCACTTCAAGCTTCTTTGCTACAAATCCAGAATCAAACTCTGTGATAATTTCACAAAGTTTCAATTTTATCTTTCCTTCATGCCTCTGTTGGGAGCACAGCAGGCATACCCTTTCTTTTGGACTGGGAGTTCATGCCTTTGTACTCAAGGCCAGAACTGAGCCCGCTGCCCTCAGTTTCCCTGGGAGGGCTGTTGTCTCACAGTCCCCTAAGGCCCTTCTTTTTCTTTGGGGTCTGTTTCTCTGCACAATAATGACCCGCTGGCCATAAACACTGGGGGTGTTAGTGCTAAAGTAACTGTCTGAAAGACTTAGAAAACTGAAGTCTTTTGTCTGGTGCTGGGTTTGGGCTACTGAAGAACATGCAACTGCCACATTTAAGTTCACTGTAGAGATGATTAAAACATATTTGGCACACATTTTATGCAGAGGGTTGCTTATGAAGGCAAATGTCTTCTGTTCTGAAATTTCTGAAACTTTTTTCCTTAGGGCCATATAACTGGGCTAACTGGTGTTATGGAGTTCAGAGAAGATGGAGCCAACCCCTATGTCCAGTTTGAAATACTGGGCACCAGCTACAGCGAAACATTCGGCAAAGACGTGCGGAGGGTAAAGATAATGCTGCTTCCTTCTCTCTTTTGTTTTCCTCTAAATAATATACATCCTGCCTCACAGGAGAAAATGTTATTCTTTAAGAATGAATTACTGCTTTGCCGCAGAAGACATTTAGTCTATGAGAAATACTTTCTAATTTATTACACACTTAAATCTTGAAAACCAGTTTTATATTGGTAGGCAGGAATCCTGCAGGTTATTTCCCAGGTGCAGTAACAATGCAATGCCATAAGCATCCTGTGAATATATTGTGAAGACTGCACAATTTAGCTTATGTATTTTATTGTTAATTAAGATAGGATTGCTATAATATAAATATGAAAGATACAACACAATTAGCACTTGTCTTACTTTGGAAGCTAGCTGAGAATATAAATTATGTAAACACTCTAGGATGTTTTAAGTACAGTTGCTGCAAGAATTTGAGATAAATAAAAAAATACTAGAGAAGATAGTTTCCAAAGTGAAAGATGCTCTGTTATGGAAAGTAAGGATTGACCTATCAGTGGTAACTGGTGAAACAAGGACTGCCAAGGATTAGAAGGCAGTTAAAGTGGCTCCATGGGATTATTAACATGAATTGTCTTGTTCTGAAAAAGGCTACCTGAAACACTCAGGTAGAGAGGATGCTCCAAAAATATATGAAACTCTCAGCTAAACAGTGAGGCTCTGATTGGAACCCATGCTCTAAATAGTTTCTAAACTGCTCAGATGGTTGAAATACAGACATTACCATGGTATGATCGATGAGTCCTACCTTAAACAGAGCTGACCAAGGAGGATTTCACAAATAATTAAAATATCGTTGATTCCTTATTTTCATTTGACCATTGGTTTCTGTGATTTGTTTTGATTTGCCTGAATTACAGAAGTGTAGGTGGCAAAACAAGCAAAGAACTTGTGTTTACATAATCATCTTTATCAGCTAAACATGAGATTCTTTCAGAGTCTAATTTGGCACAAGGATTCTGGACATGGAGCCAAAGTTGTGCAATATCTATTAGAAATTCAACAGAAGGGAGACAATTATTTGAAATGCATAAAGTTCCAGGAGATATAATTGAAAATTTTCTGTTGCCAGAAATATGCCTCTGAACACTTCCATTTGGCTAGGCAGCCTCTTATATTGTGGTGACCAGAAAAGGCTATTTCTCAGTCCACTTTCATTTCTAGAAGATTGAAAATGAGGAAGTCTTAAGTTTCAAATACTATGTGAATTATAAAAGATTATCCTATTGTCTTAATTTTGGAAAAAGTACTGCCTATTTAATAAAACAGGGTTGGTTTAGGGGGCGTAGGAAAATCGATTCTGGTTCTCAGAGAGAAGTATGCTCCTCACGTTATGCACAAGTATGCAGAACAGGAGTATCTGGTGCCATGTGACTTGCTATGGAATATCCCACTGCTTCCACCTGCCACTCCAGAAAAACCTGAGTGTCCTGGCAGTGCTGTGCTATCCCTAGCATGTGGATGCCATGGAGCATTTAAGTTTGGTCCCATTTTGTTACAAAATTCCTAAGTGACTTTGCTTAAGTGACATAATTGCTTGATGCTTCGATATTTACCTTTCATGTTGGCATGGACACCACAGAGCGCAGGTTTGAGCCTTACAGGCAAACTGGGCTGTGTGAGTATACATTATTAGGTGTTTCCTACTGCATGTTTCAAGTATAGTGCCATAGATACAAATGCTCTCACTTTGGTATGTGCAGCACACTGACCAAATTGACACATAACCCAGAGGCGTGAGGTGGAGATAACTGAAAAATCACTCCAAAGCAACCACAAGGCAAAGAAAGAGGTAAAATGTCTAAATGGGAAAATGACTAAAATGGCTGACCTGGTATAATATTGATTACTTTTGACCCCTAGTGTGCTACTTTGAGATTGTGCTACTAGGTGGGAAGGCTTAACTCTTTGGATGTTAAATGCAGAACACTACAGAGTTTCCAAAAATTCAAAGGGAGTATAATTCTAAATGGGTAAAAAGCTAATGGCTGTGGAATACTGTTCTGAGCTGAAATGAAGTTCTGGAAATTATCCTTCAGTCTAATATATAGAGAGAATAAAAAGTCAGCAATATGCTACAGAAGTTTGGAGAAGAACTTGGAATAGATGATACCTCTTAGAGCAAAATTACCATGGAACTACTGTAATGCAATTATTTAGGCAGCCTGAGTTTTTATTATTGCAGCAAAAATATGTTACTGCTTAGAAGTACTTTTAAAGACTCAGAAAGTCGTGCCTGTCTTATTTATATTACTTGAGTAAGAGACCATTTATTTTATCTGATTTATTGTCAGTTGTTTCCATTTCAGCCTTTGGTCAGGTTTAGCTGTGGAGGCATGTATTTTGGGTAGAGCACAGAGCATTCTTTCTGCATAGTTTTATTTAACTCTGTAGGGAGAGCATCTGTAGTTATTCATCCCAGTCCAGAGCCTATAAGAAATGTTTGCACTTAGGATCAGTGACAGGGCAGGGCAAAGGACTGTAACATTGAGTGTTAACATTAGAGGGAACCCAGTCGAAAGCTTTTAACTGGATTTTTAACAATCAACATCCCTTGCAAAGTTACTTGGGGATCATTTCCACCAGAAAGATTCCTGGGACAATGGCCAAGACAGTAATTCAATTCTTAAGGAATTTTCAGAGTTATTTGCAGAGGCATCTTGTCTCTCCAGTTGTCCTGAGATCTGGTCTTTCTACAGACCATTTTGCCTTCTGCTAGCTGTGATTTAGTCATGAGTGCAGGTAAAGATACGTATTTGATTGCTTAGTTTAGTTTCTCTATTCCACAAGTCACTTAGTCTGTCTTCTCCTTCCTTACACAAGTCTAACACCATGTGGGTTTGGTAAATGCTCACAAAGGCTTTTGTGTATTTTGTGTATTGTCTTTTTTTCCATTGGGTGTACTTCAGTGAAAAGGAAACTTTAGAAAATGCTCTGGTTTCTTTGGTTTAAACATAAAGAACAGGGTATGTCCCTTAAGCTATAGCATCTTGTTTTACAAAAGGCTTGGGTAGTTGCCTTCTATTCACTGTATATATGTGGAAGTTTAGAAAGCATCACGTATTCATGCTTAAAATAGCGACTTGTGTGGTGGCTTATCGGGGCATTTGAAAGTTGAGAATCTCTAGAGGAACTGAAAAGGCTTAAATGTCTAGTGCTTGACGATTGCCACTATGATTTATGTCACTAGTTTCTGTAAACAGCAACCAGAGTGTCTGTGTATTTAAAAAAAAAAAAAAAAAAAAAGTGGACGTAAAGTAATAAGAGAACAGAATCGATCAAAAAGGAAAAAGCAAAAATAAAGCTGATGTCCTACTTTCACAGTCTAATGGTCATAAAGGGGGAAAGGAAGGTAGGACTACATTAATTCACTCCTTAGTTACCATATATATTATTAGTTCTTTTTAATGAAAGCCTTGATGGAACTTCCAGAACATCTGGGCTGCTTCATACTTATGTTCCTGCACTTGGGTAGTTTCTACACAATATAAGAGCTGGATGATCCAGCTGTGAAAGCAAAACTGAGGGAGTTGGAGCTCTAGCAAGTCACCACATCACCATGAGCTCTTGAGGTGTAAACCTCTGTGTTCCTGTTTGACCATGTGTGCAGAGAACACTGTAACAGCCAACATGCCTTGCAGGGGTGTGATCAGGCTAAGCTAGATGACGCTCGTAAGGAGCTTTATGATAATCTTCATCTTCGGCAGGAAGATCTCCTGTAAGTGTGAAGCGATGTGGGTATTCAGTTTATTTTATGACAGGGAACATATTTTTTCTAAAGCAATCTGCATTTCTTTCCCAAGCTGGCTGTAATGAAGGCAGAATTAATGGTTTGTGCATATTTTGTATTTCATAAGAAGCGTTCTGTTCAAAATGATAATGTTTATGATTGGTTATTCATTTCTGTCAGGTAGGATGTTTTAATTTTTTTAAATTACATGTTCTTGAAATATCATCAGCTTTGTAAACAGTTATAGTTGTTTCCGACAGCACCTCTGAGGCAGACTACAGAAGTCATTGTAAGTAGTTTTTGTGATACGTTTCACAGTTGTTGAAACCACATTTCTGAATTTTGATACCGTGGTTTAGTTGGGATTGTTACTTTTAGACAAAATCTCATTATTATCACATTGACAAATCCTACACTTCTTATTCATTGCAAAAAGGAATTGTATTTTTAGAGATCTGCAGTATCAAGTGCTTTCACCTCCAAATATTTCCAAATTCCAATGTATGTTGCTAAAAGTTATATATATGCCAAAAGAATTATACGGTTTCTACTGTAATTGAATCAGTTTTATTTTCATGGAAAAATACATAACTTAATTGCCTGCGTTATCTGTAAAACAGATTCCTGCCTCCTGTTTGAACACTTAAACAGGCGCTTGGATGTAGTATTTCAGTTTAACCTGTTTGGCCAAGGTATCTTTCAGCAGAAATGTAAGACTGAACTTGTGGCTACTTTTGATCGCTAAAAACCCCTTGTTACTTTGAAGAGGGAAAGGCGAATAGTCCTCTCCCTCTGGGTAGAATTCAGTTTCCACATGTTTACATTTGGTTTAACTTTCTCTTTCTGCTTGAATTGATTGAGTGTCTTAGTGGAATAATTTGGAAAAAAGCATTGTGATTCATCCTATAACCATGTTGTGTCAAACTGAAAAAAACCTGAAGTGCTTTACTCAAAATAATAAACTCCCTTAAATTTTTTTTTTATTTTCTGTATATGATGTATATGAAGAATAAAAGTAAATGCATTCCTTGCATATTCCATAAGTTGAATTATTCATGGTGAAAAATAAAGCTTAGCATATAGGAAATGGCTATGATCAATTTTTAAATCATAGAAGAAAACTAAAGCAGAAACATCATAACCTTGAGCATTTTGTTTTGTTTTTTTCCCTGAAATGGAGTCACTGTTTGCCCAAGGTCTGTGAATTGGGCTTTTTTTTTTTTCCTAATTGAAATATACTTAATGTTGTGTATGCTTTCATTGTAAAATTCCAGCTGAGTTACTAGACTTACTGAGGAGTAGGTAAGCAATTTTAAAAATATATTTTCTGTTGCAGATATGTGATATATAGTTCTTTTAAAGTTTTTCTTTTAATTCTATTTCATGTTTTTGGGAAGCATTGCAAGTGGGACCTATGCTTGTGTATAAACTGTTACTTGTATTTGGAAATTGTGCCAGTGTCAACACCAAGTAAAAGGGATGTTTTGCAAATTTGAGTTGGAATTTCTCCAAGCATAATATCGTGCTGGTCTTCCCCTTTGGAAGACTGTTAATATGACATTTTCACAGTGGGAAGCTTGAGGGTAGATTTTAAAAAGCAGCCCTATCTGAGGTGAGAGTGGGGCCAGGACAATTAGGGAGCTGCAGAAGTTTCCACAACCCGCATGCACCACCACCTGTATGTTTAGAAATTCTGTTTAATTTCTAAGTCACACATCATATTGTACCTACCAGGTTATAATGGATCTTGGCTATAACATTCTCCATTTTTCACACATGTGCAATAGGGCATAAAATTGGGATAATAGGAGTGCTAAAATCAGCCTTGTAAAAACAGTTGCATCTTTAATTATGGAGTTTTCACCAAAGCTCCTGTAATTTATTGATGAATCCTAGGAGGATATTCAGAATGGGATGACAAGAAAAGCCCCTTTCTGTAGCTCAGCTCATGAAGAATCTGTGCTAAAGTGTGGACACTATGAAAAAAAAAGTATTTCTATATAGCAACAGGTCAAGATTTACTGAGCTTAACAAAGAAAAGAAAAGAACTATTTGAAAAAAAAAAAAACTATACAAATTCTTTTTACCTTTTTGGAAATCCAGAAATGGAGATTATTTACAATTTTCTTTTTCACAGTATCAATCTTGAACAAAGGCAATAAGCTCATTACTCCAGAAAAGAGGAACAGTCTGTCTTTTTTGATTTCCTGCCCTGAGAAATATCTTTGATCCATGATTGTTGTTTAAAATTCACACCTATTCCAGGACTTTCTGTTCAATGTCAGAATAACTGTTTTTAGTATAATGTCTGTTTAGCAAAACTGCTTTGAAAGAAAACAATAATGATAATAATAATAATGCCAAAATACTGTTATCTTATTGTTATCTTGTCAGATGGAGTAGATGTCATCTTGGGTTTTATAAGGACATAAACTAAGGAGATCTAACATCTCTTCATTTACATCATGATCTTAGGGACAGTTGCAAGGACTGCATGTTGAGGGAGACCATGCACAGTGTCTTCCCTGCAGTATTTGAAAAATGTATTTAATTCTTCTAATGGTTGCTGCCTTGTATCATTTGATAAACTGCAAATACATGTAGGCCAAGCATAATTTATGAAGTAATTTATTTCAGCAGTAATATTAAAATCTAGCATAGCTCCGGTGCCTGCCTGTGTATATTGCTCTGATATATTCAATATATCCAAAAGTGGATCTTTAAATATAGGTAGTTAATCTATTTGGTCATGCTTCCATTGTAGTTAAGAAAAATGAAAGAACCTTATAGTTTCTCTTTAGTCTTATTAAAATAAACAACATAAATAGAATTGATCTAAATTTCCCCTTCTATTTGTGTTTTTATTTCAGCCATTTCATGGCAGATTGCATTACTGTATATGAATAAATACTTTCACATGAAGGCTTTAAAAGACAAGTTTAATGACAAGATTTCTTAGTGGTCAGCCCAAATGTGGGACATGAGGAACTTCCGTGTCACCAAGTGGCAAGAACTATCTGGCTTGGTTCCTTAATTTCATTATGCTTAAGAAAAAGGATAATCCTAATTCCTCAATTTACCTTTTTGGAAAGATAAATTCAAAAGAGTTTTGATTAAACTTTTGCCTTTATTGGCTAATTCACTGCAATTACAGTACTTGGCAGAGATTGACTGCTGCTGTTCCAGTTCCTCACAGAACTGCCTTTAAATTGAGGACTTTCTGTTTTCGAACTACGCAGGAAACACTGAGTTTTACCTTAAAATAGGTACAATCTATAATCAGTATGAGCCTGTGTCAAGGAAAGAATTCCAAAATATGCCTGGTCCAGTATCACAATATCTCTTGCAGTGAGAGTGGATGATTTATGTATTTGGGTAAAATACACAGATGACATGTAATAAAACTTGTTGTCCATTTCAAGACAACATTTTACTGGAATGAAGACAAGCTTACATAACAACTAAAATGGAATATTCTTTCTGACATGCCATAGTATATCTGTGTTTTTAATATGTTGATGGGCGTGATGCACAAACATCACACAACAGTATCTTTCCTATGAAAAGGTAAATTGTAAACTCCCACAGACTTTATGATGAGGCCTGAAGAACTTGAGAATATTCGGTTTTGTTGGAAAGCAAATGTAATGAGGAGTAAAGGAAAAACAACAAATAATCCAGGGATTCTCTGTTATAGTGAAGGAGTTAGGAAAATATCCTGCTGTTCAATATTGCCCAAAGCAGGAAGCCAGATACAGGCTTTCTATTAGGAAAAGAAACAGCATAAAAATAGTTAAATCTGACCCCAGTTATTTGCTTTTAATTTACTTGCCAAGATCAGTTCCCCTGAATATGAGCAGAATGAGAAGAAAAAGAGCTTGCTTTCCTATGGCAGTGAATTCCTCTCAATTGGAATATCACCAAGAGGTCCCAAAAGGATGTGCTTTACTTAGCACAACACTTGCACTTGTTCTCGCTGAGTCTGAAATTCTTGTGCTGTCTTCTGGACCTGCCCTTTCTTCCACCACCACAGTACTTCAGGAAAAAAAATGGGGAGACAAATTCTTTCTCCTAGATGCCCTGTGATCTGGGATGCTGTGTCAGGGGTGAAGGTGGCAGTGACACTTTTGTATCGGGTGGCTAAGGGACTGGTGATTCCACCAGCCTGTCGAGGGAATTGCTGGTTTCAGCAGGTTGACCACAACATCTCCCTGCATTGTTCATTGTAAAGTCTTAAAATTTTCAAGTGTCATGCATTGATAATATTTTGTTACAAAGCTCTGAGAGAAGTGGGTATATTTTAAAGTAGTTGAAATAGCAATACAATCTAGGGATAGTTTCTGGCTGATACCAGTTCTTGGGCATTTGTATGGGTTGTTTTTAAGTAAGGATTGTTATCGAAATATACATGAGGTTGGCAAAATTCAGAAGCAGGTGTATTTTTACAAAGCAGTCTAAAGCTTTCCAAATCCTGTGGTTGGCCAGGGAAGTGACTAAAGTTATTGATGCTTTTAGTGCCTGCAGCCTTACCAGAAAGTAGTCCTAGACAAGTACAACAATCAGCAATTGCTTACATGGAAGAAAAAACCCTAATATTTAGAAACTGGGAGCATGGGTGATACTTAATTGTATGAGAACATTTCCGTTTGAGTAGTTCTAGCACCATCTATAATTTTCTTAAAGCTTTATTTGCAATTTATTCTGCTATAAGATTAATAATACAGTAAGACACAAGTTTGCTTTGCAAGATTGCTGTCTGAGCTGTATTGAATCTAAACTGAGCTCATTCGAGATGCTGTTCAATACCAAGCTACAAGGCCACTGTAGCTATTTACATTTTAGTAGCACCCAGAAAGTGGTTTTGTTATACTGAGAGATATCCAATACATTAAATTATATACATTATACATAATTATTATGTAATATATAAACCATGTGGTTGTGTGTTCAGAAATCTGCTACTGCGGTTTTGCCATTTTGACAGGAAAATGCTGTCATAATCTAAGTTTGGAGAACATTCAGTATTGGGACTTCTCCATGGTGTTTGCCAAAATAGGGATGGATCATGTGTAAGGTGTGACTTTCAGGGTCGGTATAGCAAACAGTGCTGCTCACAGCTCAAACTTGTGAAGAAAGCAGCTCCCTTCTGGAATAGAATCTGAAGCTGTGTCTGCTTTTTTCTTTCTTTTCTCCTAAGTTTTAAAATAATAGGGAGTGAAGTGTTTTATAGTAGGCTTTTCAAACTTTGTCAGTAATACTATAAGGTAATTGTACTAAAGAAACAAGTGTTATTACTCCATGGCTTTTGGGTTTTCTTTCTAGGGTAAGAAAGGGCCAAAGGGCACAAAACATTTTCTCTATGAGCATGAGGGAAGCGCACTAAGATTTTGTTGTTATTTTTCATTAACTCTGATTGGTTTCTGAGTGTTCAGTGGAAGACTGTTCCTCGATAGACTCACTGAAAGACCATTCTGCATTCAGGACTTTCTTCTTTTTTTTGAACACGAATAGGAACACAGTAACCAGTGAAGCGAAAAACAGACTTGCTGGCTGAGCTGGCTTAAAATGAAAAAATGAATCTGAATCTAGGGTACAGCCCACAGACTCTGCTACTCTAGTGTGGCTCTTATTACAGCACATTTCAGTTCCTTTCTTAATTAAAACAAAATTTCTAGTCTTGTCGGGATCTCAGGAAGAGTTTCTTATGTTAGAGGCTTGCTCTCTGAGTGTGCTTCTCTTCCTCTCATGCACCCTTGGTTTCAGACCCAGCTGATGGCTCTCACTTGTGTGTTGTGTCCTGTGCCCCACAAACTTCTCTCTGTTGTGGAGAGAAGCCACAATGCCCCCATTTTGGCAAGAAATCTGGCGTGACTCTGTGTGCAGAGTGCCTCTGAAAGATTGGGTACCTTCCTCTGCTGCCCAACCACAACTTTTTAATAGAACTGAACACATTGTCATACTTGAACTGAGAGATTGGATAGATTCCATCCATTCCTGAAATCTGTATGTTTCCTTCCTGTTTCTATTTTGAATGACAGATGAATAGTTCAAAGATCTGTAGCTAACTATGGTTTGATTTATTATAAAAGTAAGGAAAAAATGTAAAATGCCTAGTGTTAAATCCCAGAAGAAGAAAGGGAGAAGTTTTCATATATGTTTTCATTCTTTATGTAGTGTGCTTCTGTATATTTTTTGTATGGGTGGTATTACAAGACTTTATTTTCAATTCTGCTGTGTCAGACAGGACTTAACACCATCATAACACTTTATCCATGATGACTCCTGTTGAATATTTTTAATTATCCACATACGATGCTCCTTTCCTATTTCTTCCATTCCCAAGTTGCAGTGCAAAACAGTCATTTATTGTAGCCAGTAGAGAAAACCAAATGGGAAAAAAGGATTGGATGGCCTTTTGTTATTATATTCTTTTCTTTTTTGGTGAGGGTCAGATTTCATAAGGAAAGGAGCTCAGGTCACAGTAGAAGGGCATTTTTCAGAACTAATCAAAATTTTAAGGCAGTAAGTAGTTTTGGCTTTAGAACAATTATTGCAATTACATTAGTTTTTTAGTATAGTTTATTATGATTTTTCAAGTTCAAAAGAAAAAGTTACTGCAGAGCTAGTGAGCTGTTTTAACAAGCACAGTGCAGGAAAAATGCAGAATACCTTGGATTAGAAGGGACCATTCCTCTTTGTCATGTCACTCCATGAGGGTAAAAAGTCCCTCTTCAGCTTTCTTGTAGACACCTTTAGGTATTGGAGGGTGCTGTAAGGTGTCCCTGGAGTCTTCTCTTGTCCAGGCTGAATAATCTGAGCTCTCTCTGCCTGTCTTCCTAGGAGACGTGCTCTAGCGCTCTGATCATCTTCTCATCCTTCTCTGGACTGGCAAATCCACATCCTTGTTTTAAGCTGGGGACCCCAGAGCTGGATCCTAATATTATCAGGAAACAAATTTTCTTGCTTAAAATACATCAGTTACCAAGAACAGGTACAGTACAGCCCATTTCTTCATAATATACAGCACTTCAGAGAGGATCTTCACCTGCCTGCTGCTCCTGCTGCCTGCCAGATTATCTTTCTCTATTCTCACAGATTGTGAGCAAAATATTCTTTAAGAACCTGTACTCATTTTGCTTGTGTCTCTGTACAGGAGGATTTATGGTAGGCCCTTTGAGTATTGATACTGGATTTTGAAGATAGGCTGCCCTTTTTTTTTGGCAAAGAAATAGAGTTAGCAGGATCTCCTAGAAGGATGAGAAGAATTGGAACAGCAAGGATCTCTTCAGCTTCCTTCCCTCCTGTGTGTCCCAGCTCAGCCTGCCCACATTAATAATCTCCATTGCTCCACAGCAGTTAGTCAGGCTGCAGCAAAGATTAAATATCCTTTCCTGTCGCTGAATTAACTTTCTAGATGCAGGTGGTATAAAATAGGTACATCAGTTTACCTACCACCTCTCTGGCATTAATTGTTTCAGAAATGCTGTCTATTCTGAATTCATAACTGTGGGTATTTCCTGATTTACAAGTTTAGGATTAGACTAGCAGCAAGGCTTTGTAGAGCCTGACTTTCTAGTTGAAGTGAGCTGTGTTAATTCTGATTTTGAAACACCACTCTAGGATATCTCTTTTTTCTAGATGTGGTTTTCTTTCTGGTCATCCTCTTTCAGTAGGTATTTCGTGGTCCAGTCCAGAATGACAGTGTGTGGATTAATGCTGCTCCAGACCAGTGAGCAAAGGAAGGGATTTTTTTCTCCTCCTTTTCCATTAGAAGTAAACACACCTTAAACCCAAAGCCATTTGTGTGTTCATGTACAGCCATGATCCTGCCTCGTCATTACTTCAAATCCTTCCCTGTTTCCCATGCTTCCTGTCACCAAAAATAAGCATTAACAATGTCTTCCAGGATAGAAATTGGGATAACTGTTAGTTTGTTTTATCTTAGTTCCAGAATTTCTTTACCTTTCTGTAGGCATCTCAAAATCACAGAATGAGCTGAGTTGGAAGGAACCTACAAGGATCATGAAGTCCAGCTCCTGGCCCTGCACAGGACCAGCCCCAGGATCGCACCATGGGCCTGAGATCGTTGTCCAAACACTTCTTGGACTTGTGATCACTTCCCTGGGGAACTTGTTTCAGTGCCCAACCACCCTTTGGGTGAAGAACCTTTTCCTGATACCCAACCTAAGCCTTCCCCTTCAGGCCATTCCCTTGGCTCCTGGCACTGTCACCACAGAGGTCAGGGCCAGCCCCCAGAGCTGGGCAGCAGCACAGTGCTCTCTGGGCAAGTGCACCAGGAGCACAGGCAGCTGATTTGAGCAATCCCAGAAACCTGGGGATGCAGTGATTCATGAGGAAGGGACCTCCAGCTGGCCTGCAACTTAAGCAAGCTGACAAAGTCTGTTGATTTAAATCCTGGTTTGATTGACAGCATCTCTGCTGAAATCCACTTCAGGACTAGTTCTCTTGCCTTCCTGATGTATTTGTACTGAAGGATGTCTGTTCTTGGCTGTCTCAGACTTTTTAAAGTCACAGTGTGCTCAATTGTAAATCCAAATGGTCTCCTTATTTTTGTTGCTGTTAACCATTTGCATAAACATGCGGAATCTTTAAATTTTGGGTCAAACTATAAAGCATGCAAACTCTCATAAATGTATACTGTATCTATAGATTTCACTGTCTCTTAATTTTCTCTGTGGAATATCAGAATCTGATCTTCCTGTCAGTCACTTAAAAAAATACAAATCAACAAAAAGCAGTTCTTCTGGGAGCATTTTGAAAGCTTTATATGGACACATTTTTAAGATGGAAAAAGCACAGCAGTAAGATTCATTCTTTTGCTTTGGTGTGCTGGCTAATGCTGTCAAAAATACAGTGTTGAGAAACAAGACATGCCCAGTGGAAATGCAGGGATATGAGAAAACCAGAAAGAATTTATGGATACTAGTCATCCATAAAGCTGACAGACAATATCAGTGCTTCCTTTAGCTGATTACAAGCTAGAAATACAGCTGTGCTTTCCAGACTGTACATTATATTATAGAACTTAATATAGCTGTGAGAAAGAGTTTTTCTGTATTATCCCTGCATAATATTTTGCAGACAGTCCTGCAACGTCCCTCGCAGTTCTCTGGGCTGGAGCACAGGCAGGGCTCAGCTCCTGCTTGTCCCCTCAGCAGAGGATCTGAGCTCCCATCAGGGTAACACACCTGGGGCACTCCTGGTCTGTGTACTGCATGGGAGGAGCAGCCTCATGTCTGCTCGGGGAGTGCAGAAATCTGTAAAGCTGGGGATATTTGGGATGCTTCAGTTGCCTTCAGTAGAGGAAAATTGTTATGTTCCTGTATCACCCATCAGCCGATGAGGGTTTGAAAGATATTTTTGGACAATGCCAAAAAAAAAAAAAAGAAAAATGGCAACAGGTTATCCAGTAATAGTTTAGAAAGAATAATAGGGCAAATTTGGATCTAAAGAAACTGCAGACTATCTTAGCACATATGCAAATATTTCATATTTAAATCAGGTTGCATCTTTTAAAATAATAGATTTTTTTCATAGATTTAAGAGAGAGTTCCTCTTCTAGGTCAACTTTTTTCTCCATTTCTTCAGAAGGCTAAGAAATGTTTTGGCCATCAGTTTCATCTGTGTGATTTTCAGTTTCAGGAAGTGATTTCATATAGGGAATTATTTTTGTATGTGTATATGTACATACATTAGCTTCTTTCATGTAAAGATAAGGGTTTTATGTAAAAACCTAACTAAATTTTACCCCAGTTTCACCAATAACAAGCACTAATTCCTTCCGCTGTAATTGGCAGGCTGTGAGTACAGCCAGTGCAAGTGGGGGTTCTGTTTTCAGAAAGGCAGCACATGTAAGGTCATCCAGATAAACACACAAAACACCCAGCAGTCCTTTAGCTTGTTTTTCTCTGCCTGTTGCTTCTCTTTGCAGCCATTCCAAACCCCTTTGGTTGGCTGTGCATCATTACCAGGCATCTATATGCCTCAGCTGAGGGTTTATTAAAACCAGGTATTTTCTATTCATGAATGTGTCTCTGATTCTAATTTATAAAGTCTCCTTTATTAAAACTTACTCTCACTTGGCATTTCTTTTAATTATCTGAGAGACAATGCACAAACTTTTTTCTTCCTTTTAATTTTTCTTTTGCAAAGGCTAAAATACTGAATTCTAGCTAGCTGGACTTTGATGTCTTTCTTCCTACTGCTGCCTTTTGTCTTCATAGAAATATGGTCTCCCTGAAGTTACCTTCATATGAAGACCTTTGTACATCTGCAGATCTTGTTTATGCAGAGGCTGCCTCGGAAATGGATTTTGAATGGATTTTTTAATTCGCTCTGCCTCCAAATGTGGCATCACTTCACTCTGTATCATTTAATCACTTTTTATAAATATTTTCTCTTACTGTTTTGTAGTAATCTGCTTAAAAGGACCCAAGCCCACTTGCAATGACAGAAGATGTGCTCTACCTGAACATCTCCCAGCTAGACAATTTCTAATTCTCTTAATAGATGTAATTGGAAGATAGTGACTTATATTGAATCATAGACTATCTTGAGCTGTAAGGGACCCACTTATATAATCTAAGTGATTAATTAAATATGGGAGACCAGGATACAAGTATATAGAAACCACGTTATTTACAAAAATTCTTCTAACCGCATTGGTGGTGTAGGTTGTTTTTTTCATGCATGTTTTAAGGGATATATCTGGAGAATATGGGGTGGGGGAGAAAGAACATCCAGGAGGAGGTGCCTGACTTCTTGTGAAACTTATGTGCCTTTAAGGTGGCCAAAGTCCAGTGAATGAAGTATAAATTGATTTGGATCTGATCACAGTCTGGCTCTGTCCCTTTCCCAGCCTAGCTCATGTTTCCTTTAGGTGTATAATATTGGCCATGCCCTCTTGTGCAAATTAGCCCATTTGTGCCTAGCTAGTTTCTTCTTGAAGTTTATTCTCAGTTGTGTTGTTTCTCTCAGTTTGAAGCAGATTCTTAGCTCTATTCATTAATATGTGATGCAAATTGACTTCTATTGAGATAAATATAAGCTGCTAGTTCCCATCCTCCTGAAAACTCCCTTGACTTTCCCCTTCTCCAGCTGCTGTGTACTTTGAAATGATTTACCTGTCATGTCTCAAACTGTTGACACTGTGAAGAACTTGTTACTTTTCACTGCAAAAATTACTGAATACATGTGCAAAAAGATGAAGGGCCCTTTAGGATGAAAATCTCTATACTACAGTGATTATGCCGACTGATGAAACTCTCAACTGCATGTGGTTCTTTTCTCTTCAAAACAAGAAAAATTAAAAACATTAAAATTTTCAGATGTGTTATAAACCTCTGGTGTTGTTTTTTTTGAAATAAAATGGTAGACGTCTACCTCAATAAGGTTTTAAACAATCTTTCAACTTCAGTACTTTGTAAGATTATACCCTCAGGAATCTGTTCTTATTATAATTATGACCCAGAGGAAATATTCTTGAACAGTAAGATTTTTCCATGGTAATAGCACAGTAGATGTAATACTGAATTCATGATTGTTTAAAAGCTTTCTGCCAGTATGAGGTAGAATGATCCAGCATCTTTGAAACAAGATACTAACTTTGGGTTGAATAAAAAACTGTAATAAAGGCAAAATAAATTCTTAGGAAACATGTTAAAAATTAGTAGGTTGAAGATGAAAAGAGTGAAATTATTAATAAGAGAGTTTCTTTCATTACACAACAATAGATGCCATTTGTGCTGTTGGGAGATTTGTGGTTAAAATCAAAGGATCTGTGTTCTCTCACCGCTGTTCTCTTGTCACCTTTTACTTCAATGGCAGTGAAAAGATCTCATGGGGTCAGTTTCATAACCAGAAAATGCAGTGTTTTGTTAATGCTCAGGGTAGTTTGATTGTTGTTATCAACACCACAGCTGTAATAATTATTCTGTATTCTAGAATTCATAATGGACAAAGACTACAGAGCAGTGGCACTTCCAAATTTGTGTGTGTCTTTTTCTCTATTTTTAAAGAGGAACAAAATGCCTGAATTTCCTCTTCAGTTTTTCTACATGAGGAAAATAAATGGTAGAATAACCTATTTGCAGACATGACATCTCCATGAGTTCATTTATCAGGTTAAAGTTAGATGTCTCAGAGATATGCTATTATTTTAATAGAGACTACAGGCCTAAATGTTTATCTTCAATTCTTATAGTACAGGAGTCCAAAATGGAGTCATCGTAGTGACCTCTTCTGGTCTTAAAATCAAGTTTAACATCTCCAAAATCTGGTAATGGAACTGTCTTTCACAGCTGGTCTCCATCATGGGGAAAAAATTCAATGTTTTGGGTTTCAAATTCCTCTGATTTACCTTGTTTGGGATTTCTATTTTTCAGCTCAGAATCAGGTTCAAACCTAGAAGTACACAGAAATATCCCTTAAAATCCAAATGTATTTATTTATTTGATATTTTTTTCCTTACTAAATGGAACACTTTGTTTCAAAAATAGGTATTCTTTGTCCTAGTGTGAGACTGGCAACACTTGGAGCTTGCTTTTAGTAGAAATGTTGTTTACATTTTTGTTTTTAATTCAGAATTTTGGAATCTATTCAGTTCACTTTTTTCCTTTTCATTGTGACAGAACAATCTGAAACATAATAGTGACAGTGCCTAATATCTGTACATAAATAGTGGAAACAAAATATGGGCTTGCTGACTTCTTCCCTCAGACTTGATCTATGTGTCTTAATATCATGTTGCAGAACACATATTTAATATTAAAATGCAGGAATTGAAAAGCTGGTGCATTACCTTGGTGGTGTTTTATATCGTCCTTGAAAATGTTGATTACTTTATGTATTTTGAGCTATGGTTATTTTTCTGTATGTTATATCTGCCCTGTTATAGCTTGCTTTGTAATGCATCTAAAGTTCAGCTGGTGATATACAATTTACATGTGACTGTTCAGAAAGTCAGAAACAACTTATTTGACTACAGCAGTACAACAGAAGTTGATGTCTCTGATGAAACTTGATTCTGTCAGGGCTTCAGCTTTCCTAACCTGATCCTGGCTGCTCAGACAATTTCTCTGTATCCCTCCCAGGCATCCCATCCTGGCTCCCGACCCTCTGTGGGCTTCCTTTTACTGTTTGAGTTTGTCCGGGAGCTCCTCATTCAGCCATGCAGGCCTGCTGGTGTTTTTGCCTGGCTTCCTCTTTTTGGATGCATCACTCCTGAGCCTGGAGGAGGTGATCCTTGAATACTGACCATCTTTCTTGGGTCCCTCTTCCCTCCAGGGCCTTATCCCATGGCTCTCTACCGAGCAGGTACCTGCAAGGCCAAAGTCTTCTCTCCTCAAATCTGGGGCAGTGAGCTCACTCTGCACCCTTTTCATGGTCCTAACACTTCAACATTCCACCATTTCATGGTCACTCCAGTCACAGCTGCCCTGGAGCTTCACATTCCCCAACAGCACTTCCTTGTTGGTGAGAACAAGGTCCTCATAAATTGACTCGGGGAATAAGGAGAGAGCAGTGTAGGGGAAGATACAGAAGTGACGGAAAAGAGTTGGAAAAAATGGAAGTTAGAAAAGAGAGGGTAAGTGGCAAATAATTGTATTTTCATCTCAAAATATAATTTAATCTCATTTAATTGTTTGTAACCATAATGGCAGGTAATTGAAGCAGTATGTAAAAAACATTAACTTGGAAAAGGAAAAAAAAAAAAAAAGATGCCAAGCATAGCAGTAATAATTACTGGAATAGCCCTTTGATAGACAGGTCTAAAATTAAAGTTTGTCTTATTTATTTAGGTCGTAATGAAATGTTTGTCGCGTGTCTGCTATTAGAGATTAGGAGACATTATTGACTGTTCTTCCACACGAAAACTGATAGCAGCAATCCTCCTGCAAGGGGAAGTCAGACTCCTTTAAACCAGATGATTAACCTTGTCATTTTTCTGCTGGTGTAGTGGGTAACACTGTCAAATGTTTGGATGCTTTTTCTATATTTAACATCTATTAATGAATTGAAGGGAGAATTGAGGAGATCAGCATAGAATAGAAAAGAAAAAAGACCACTAGTATTCTTATTTTCCTGTGAGCCTATGGTATGTCTTGAGCAATATACTGAGCTGGGTAAACATTACATGTAAGACTATATTTGTAAAAATTCTTTTTCCTTTCATATGGAAACCTTTGGAAAAGTATCTAGGTTTGTCAAGTTAAATTCAGTTTTATTTTGTGCTATAGTTCTAAACTGTCCTTTTCCTATAAATGGAATGTCATGTTGA
Source organism: Picathartes gymnocephalus (assembly GCA_013390045.1). Taxonomy (NCBI): domain Eukaryota; kingdom Metazoa; phylum Chordata; class Aves; order Passeriformes; family Picathartidae; genus Picathartes; species Picathartes gymnocephalus. Next base: position 63,416 of record WEKY01027663.1, read on the forward strand.
CAACTTTCATTACATTAAAACAATTTAAGGTTCCTACTGTACTTTAGGAGGTGTAGAGATATTGGTTTGCTGTTCACTTGTATTAGTGGTAATTTAAGAATGACCAAATGAGGCCAATAAAAAGCTTTCAAAAAAAGAAAGCTGTAAATAAGGTAATTATTCTCCAAGACACCAGTTTCACAGAGATTTCACTATGATAGTTTGGTAATGTAATCTATGACATCGATGTCCAGACTATTGTAGCAATAATTTAAGAGCCAGTTCCTGAAGTGTTCCTGTTAACACATACAGGAAATCACGAGGAGTACTTAGCAAAGATATCACTGCTCAAGAGTGAGCTGGAACCTCAGTTTTCAGACAGTCGTGGAAGAGCAGTCAAGTCAAGGGATATTGATTGGATTTTGCCAGTTAAGAATCTCGCCTGGAATATTTTCCCAGTAGAATTCTCGCTTCTATTCGCTCTGCAAGCTGTGTAATAACAGTTCACCTAACCATATCTAATCTAGCTTTAAATTAGCTTAGGCATTGCTAGTTTCATTTCCGCAACACCATGAAATTCATACAAAGACTGCAGAACCCACTTATGTTCCTGCTAAAAACCTAGCAAGTACAGTTATGTGGATGCAGTAAATACAATGCAATTATTGTAAACAGGACTGCTATATTAACTGCTCGTGTTCATGACATTTTATGTTCCTTTTGGCATTATGCTAATACATGGGGGTTACGTAGGAGAGTATCAGCGTTCTAGTCAATATTCCATTGTCTTCAGCACATTATGTTCCTTCTGAAAAACTTGTCCTTTACCACATCATGGAGTGGTGAGATTTGTCTGTCTTACACCTCTTGTGGTGGACTCAAGACTTTGGGAGGTTTGAAGACTGGAATTCTGATCCAGCTTTATTTTAGGCCTCCTGTGTTCACATTTACCTCAGTCATGCTTACAGACAGAAAGCATTAAAAAGCAGTAGCACACCAAATTCAAAGTGAGGGCTGGGGTTTTTTTTATCCAATTGATTTTATATTGCTCATAAGATTCTGACTACCCAAACCAAGGTTTATTTTGTGGGTTTTGTTCTTGTCAGATTTCTCTGAACACCAGAGGAATTATCTAGGCAGCTTATGAAAAAGGCTAATAATGATATTTATTTGTTATGATGTTTAACACTTGAAGGAAGGGGTCCTGATTCAGCAGGGCCTTTAATCCGAGTCTAACCTAAAAATTCGAAGTGACTGTTGGCGTGTTTAATTTCTTTGCTGAATTGGGAGTGCAACTTTGCCCATTGTTAACATCCCCAATTCTTGCTGACTCCAGAGAGAGCCTCATGCTTGTCTCCAAGGGCAGATAGCTGGTAATGCCTAAGTTCCAGCCCACAGAGAAGATCTGGAGTGAAGGTGATGACTGTGTCAATCTACAATGTAATTCTCTTGCAAGCTGTCTTTAGCATGTATTAGCATTTCTTGATATCAAAAGACAATACTATTTGTTTATGAACATGGGAGAATTTACTGAATTTGTTTATTGTACCATGGATTAAATTACAATGTCAGTGCTACTGTTACAGTTCATAAGTTAGACATTTTCAAAACTAACATCTCCAATTTATAAGAAAAAAGGGAGAAAATGAACAGAAGTAGTATAATTGTGATGTGTTTGCAGTTTTCCTTTGAATATTTATTCTGCAATACTAAACTGGTATTGTCTAATACAAATCATAGACATATCTGCAGATGTTGATGCTTGATATTTCATATTTTGGAGTTCTGTTTACTTGCTGTAGAGAAATTTTTGTTAAAATACAGCATATTTACCCAGTAATTTGAAGTTTTTGACCTAATGGTGTCTGCATAATGGTGGAAGGAAGAATCTTGAGGAAGTCTCCATTAGATATCACATCAGAGACACAACTAATAATGTTTTGCCATGACATCTGGAGGATATTCTGGGAGGAACAAACAAATATTCCTCTTTTTCTACAGGATGTTGTTTGGCTGTTAAAATGGTCAGCCTGTCAGGTGTATCAGCAGTAAGTGATGCTTCTGCTGACTGCCAGCTATCAAGGAAAATAAGCTGCACATCCCTGCTTGCCTGCCAGCTCTTCTGTGCTGTGGCATTCTGCCTACTTAGCCCTTAGTGCCTCTCCTTGTGTCTCCCTCTCTCTGTCTTCCCTCCACCTCCTGGCCTTCTTGCTCGTTTCTTCTGGGCATTCCCTCCTCTTCTTCTCAACCCTCTGTGCCACTGCTCTGTGGGATTTAAAGTGTTTTCGTACAAACATTCCCGTTCTCTCTTCTATGTCCATCCACTACACAGTACCATCAGGTGTATCAGGTCCCCACAAACCTCCTGTCACCTTTTCTTTTCTAGCTGTTTTTCTTTCAAAAGCTCTGTCATTTTTCTTTGTTATTTCTGTAGTAAATTAGTATTCAGTTTGTCACTGTACTTTTCAAGGGAAGTGGTGTGTTTGTTTGTTTGTTTGTGGTTGTGTTTGGGATTTTTTTAAAATATGCATTTATTTTATTTTACTCCTCACCTGGGAAACTTGTATTACAGCTCAATTCTCTTGATGAAGAATGCTTGATCCCTGCTTCTGTGAGGCAAACCCAAGTCTAGTGAACTGCACAGTCTTAGAAGAATGCCTCTGGTGTTACTTCATAGGTGAAAATATATTTCCCTTCATAGCTCCATGCAGAAAGAAAGGAAGATAATTACCAGAGCTTTTTGATTTGTGTCTTTAAAATTAGAGATACGATGGCCTTGTAATCATATTACTCTGGCATCTGGAGAGTCTGAAGCTTTACTCTCACTTGCTGGTGACATTGCAGTTGGTGTTCACAAACTAACTCATAAACCAGCTAACCTCATACATGAGACACGAGCAGAACGATTGCCAGTGATTCTCTCTTATTTGACTATATTACTTCAGCCAATAAAAAAAGAATTTATCTGCTTTCTGAGCAAATTTTTGTTCTATCTGTTAGGTGGCAGAAGTGTGAAATATGCAGATTTTCTCAGACTTTGTCCAAAATGTGTTCTGCCATGTCTTTTGATGCAATTTCAATATCACATATTATTGAGTGCTGATCTTCCTAACAGTGACATTTTCCTGGAATGTCACCTCCAGAAGATCTGTGGCCAGCATCCTTGATTGCACAAACAGACCTTGCTGACAGTAAAAAGGACTGAGCCTTGGTAGCTGAGAAAACTTAATTAGTCAAGTAGACTGAAAGAGAGCTTTTTAACATGATGTTTAGAAAAAGTCACATCAAGAAAATCGGCTATAGTGATAGTTGCAGTTGGCAGTTTTTCATTGAAATGATATTCTGGTGGATAAAGTTGCACAAGAACAGCTTTTATTTTGGTAAAAAGATATTAAATTGAAATTTAGAATTTTTTAACTGACCTGAAGGGTTTAATTTTGACAAGATAATTTAAAAAACCCCACAATACTGACCTGTTTTAATATCTTCTGCCTTGTATTGTGAGTCAGGTTCTCTCATATATTTCCTGTGCATGGTGGTCCTGAGGGACTGGAGTGCAACTGGAGGAATTCATTCAGTGGGATGTGCAATATGCTTAACAACTGGTCCAGAAAAGGAAATTGAGAACTAGGATTGCAGTGGATACAAAACAGGGAAATAGGTTTCATTACTGGAATGGATGAGATCTGCAAAGGATTTTTCCAAGGATTCCACTTTGTCAAAACATTTTACTTGAATTAAAAATGTCTAAACAAAATGTTTTGACAGAGCCCAACTTAGATTTCTCTTCATGGAAAAGTGTGTCATTTCAGGAGTAAATCAAACTTCCTGGTTTTTGGTATGGTAGTGGTTCCAGCTTCTTCTCAAGTCCAATCATCACACCTCCTTTAAATATATCCATGAATTAGTGTGGTGTTTCAGATGGGAGGATTTCTTGGACTGCTTCTGGAAAGGCAAGCATTCTCCAAAGGGAAAAGATTCTATTTTAATAGCGGAATTGGTTCTGAAAGGGTTCTAGAGCAGCCATGTTTTGGGGAGAAGGCATCAAAGTGATCAGTTAAGCATTCCTGCTTGCTTTCTTCCTCATTTGAGTGGTCCTGTGCAGCGTAGGTAAATCAGTACAGCAGGAGTGCTCTAGCTCAGAAGCATTTTACTAGTGAGCTGCTGTAACAAAGGAAGGCTCTATTAAAGTATGCATTGGGGATTTTGGTTATTATAAATTACATTCTTTGAAATCTCATTTAGAACCAGGAACTAAAATGATGTTGTAAGGCTCAAAGGATTAATTCTTCCTGAACAATAGACTGTCACTGATCACTCTGTAAAGTAATTATACTAAATTTAATTATAATACAAGTGCATTGTATGATAGTCATAGTGTGCCCAAAAGAGGGTTTGAAAGGGTGCCTCACAAGCATATGGACTAGCTCTGGGAGCACACTGGCAAATTACAGATGTTGTAATTGAGTACAACTTAATATCAGGCTTTCTTAATTAAAGGTTTGGGGTTGTGTGGGGTAGGTTCTGGCTGGCACACTTTGCTTTTCAACATCATCAGCATAATGGAACATATGAACTCTTCCCATTTTATACGTTCTGCCGAAAGCCCTTATGACTTCTAGTGGCATTAATGCACTTAAATCAATTCCAGTATCACTGTCATGGTGAAACCAGGAGTAATCAAATTGTTACAGTAGTGGAAGAACAACTGTTGCTCTGATATTCTGATATTTCAGCTGCAGGAACTGCACATATAATATCAATATATCATATGCTGATGATATTTCATAATAATCCTCTCATGAAAACCTAAGGCCCCTACTTCCCCATTTCAGTCTCCTCTCCTCACTTTTCCATCCATCTTCATGTTGTATTTGGACTAGTTATGGAAATATCATTGTCCCTTGAGCTATAAAATTAAGCACTGCTCCTGTTTCCAATTCCACCCTGGTGGCAGGCTGGAGCCTAAGGTGCTCTCTAAACTAAGGGAGCCACCCGGATCACAGCCTTAACAGAACTGGTCCAAACTTAGCGATGTTAAGATGCTTAACCAGAATCTTTTCTTGGCAATGACAAGTTGTGTAAGTCATACATAAACAAATGAAAAGACTGCCAATGCTTGGGGAGCAGTTTCACAGCTGGAATGGCCTGGTGTGCAGAAAGCCTGAGAAGTTTCATGCTCATGTTGTTAGGGCAAGTATCCTGGGAGAAAGCTAACAAGATCTAGAGTATGAGTATCAGGAATTATGATGCAGGAGTGGTGGCAGTGAGAGGTAGATGCCTTTGGTTTGTGTTGCAACATATAAGGTGTTTATTATAAAGCAACAAAAAGGGTTAGGACCACAGGTCAGCACAAACAAAATGAGCGCGAATCTGTTGAAGTTCCTGAATGTATTCACAGCAGGCTTCAATTTAGCTTTGCACTTCAGTGGAAAAAGTTAAAAATATAAAATCTGTGAAGAGCAAGAAAGCCAGTGTAATATGCCTTCTTCTTTTCCTTTTTACCTTATTTCTTTCATATGCAACTGCTTTGTTACGTAGGAAATCTGGTCAAAATATGAGTCTGGTCTTAGTCTTCATACATCTATTTGGTTTAACAGTGTGATAGCCTGGAACCCATTAATTGCAAGTCTACTTTGGTAATTTACACCATCATTGAAATGATTATCAGATCCTAAGTCGTATCTGTCAGAGATGGGAAGAGTGTCAGTTTATTTTATTGAAGAATATTGAATGTGAAATCTTGCGTGAGCTGTAGTGTCAGCACTTTGCCCAGCATCCACTAGGTGACCTTTAACGTGCCTGTGAAGAAATCTGTGTTGATATGGTGGGCTGTTGGGAGGATGGGAGTGATGTACTGGTGGCTGTCATTGTTTGATGTGATTGCTGGTCTCTTGTGAGACTCCTTAACCAAAAGGTTCTGACATATTGCCATGCAGCCCATTATACAAATAAGCCCTGGTTCTCTTTGATTTTCTGTGTGCACATGCAGCCTCCGTAATGTTGCCAGACCAACAGAGACCAAAGTCCTGATGAAAGTCATTAACGTGAGATTCATTCACATTAACAGCCAACTCCTGCTTGTGAGAGATCCGATATTCTTTCTTCTAACTGATGTGGTACCAATTCAAGACCAGGAGATTTGGCATAAGGAGATAGAAGCATCCCAAAAGAGCAAGTAACTAGGTTAAAAAAACTATGAAAACTAGTTAGGAGTACTGAGAAAAATATTTTCAGTCCTATAAGTTTTTTTAAATTGTAACTCTCTATAGTGATTGTGACATTTAGTACTGAAAGGCAATTTAAACTCAGGCAGATTCTTATGAGGGATAACTGCACAGGCTTCTTTACGCGTACATATATACATATATATCTGT
>WEKY01027667.1:0-37589 GCA_013390045.1 Picathartes gymnocephalus
TTTTTTAAACCATGACACCAACTTTCACAGAAGCCAAAGACAACCTACTTGTTGCCTTCTGGTCTTTTGTCATTGATCATCTTGTAAGAAATACAAGGCTCTGTTTCTTTGATGTAAATGATACATTCAAAATAAACCCTCACTGTAAGACTAATTGCACTTATGTGATAACATAAATGCCAAGCTTATTTTCTAATGTGCATTTTTCGAATGATAATCTGAATGTAGTGTGCTAATGGTTTGCATTTATATAGACTGAATTACTGAAGGTCAATTCAGTCAAGTTATTTGGAAATAAGAGTGTATAATGACATTCACTAGGAACAAGAGGGGTGAGTAATTTTCGATGAAGAATAGTGGAGTACATTTTCAAATGCGTGTATATTATTCAGTACATTGCAAGACTAAAAGACAGGAAGATATGTCCAGGATGTCATTCAGTTCCTGTTTCCCTGACGGTAATGAAGTCTGAAAGTAATAGTAGTGACTCCTCCATTATCTTCCTAGGCAAGAAAGTACTTTGAACACTTGAGAATCTTAAACTCAACAGGGATTTTCTGCCAGCCTCATCTGAACTAAACTTTCAGTTCACTGTGGGCTTGTTTTTTCACATGAAGCTTTACTGTTGAGATTTTTTTGGACCTCTTAATTTTCATAGAGCAATCCATCTTGTTATCTGTCTTTTCAGCAGTACTTAGCTAATAAAGGCAGAAGCAAAAGAAAACCTGCTATAAATTGATTACTGTTTTTACTCCGAAGACCCAGGTTTTCCACAATACAATTAAGGATAAAACCCAGAGATAAATGAAAATAAAGAGGATTTGGCAAGACCTGTTTTCCAGAGAACTTTCAGAATCTAGAGGGCCAGCTGATGAAGGGTCTCCAATTCAATTGTTTTTAATGTAGACATATCAGAAATAAACATCAAAAAAATCTTATTATCACAAATATTATGAACAAAGCCTTACAGGAGAGTTTCTGTGGATTTCTGCATTTAAGAAAAAAGAATTAACTCTTTCCAAAGAAGTCTATTTGTTTTTCTTTTATTTTGTTAAGCTTTTTTTTCTTTAGTTTCCCAAAGAGAATGAGTACATGTGATATATTCCCTGAGATCCCACAAACAAGTTTGTCCAGGACAATGCAAAACCTGTACTCATGAGCATGGATCATATAGAGTGAGTACTGCAGCCACAAGAGACCATTCTAACCACGGACCTCATGATAACATGAACTGGAGAGTTCCACTCTCATTCACTGATTCCTGTATTGTCCTGGCTACCTTCCTTCTGAACAAGAAAACTTATCCATCTCTTCAAGGCCCATTTCAGTAAAGTTTTCAAGTGCTGATAAATTCACACCTTTCCTTGACTGATTATACTAGTAACTACATAAATGTTAAAGGAGGTGTACTTCAGTTAATGCTTGAACTTGCTTAGTCTTAATTCAACACAAAACTAACAAGAACAATGAATTTTGAAAGTGTTTATGTTTCATAAATTTTCCACCTCAAGTCTCACAAGAAGGACAGGCTTTGCTTTAGCAGTGCTGACAAGAAGCTCTGATAATTATCCTGGGTTATAAAAAGGCCTATTAAATGCCTTGAGTTTGAGGGAGTCTTTTCCATTCTCTCTGTTTAAAACAAAGACAAACACCTTAAAATTGAACTATGATGCAAGAAAACTGTAACATATAGAACTAATATAAAATCCAAGTATTTTTTTGTTAATAATTCAAGGCTTTATAGTTTGTTTCTCTTTAGAGATCATCACAAATTATAAGTTGAAATACAAGCCTCTACAAATTCAGACCCAGGATACTAAAATTATATTTAATCCTACACCATAATTTTTTGTAGATTAAGTCTCAAACTAGATCTTAATTTCAGGTCCAATTCAGAAGGAGTAGAAAACTCACATGGCAAGAAACATCACTAAACATTTCACTGTAATGTGGCCTCTCTCTCATGACAACATTAAGAGGAGTCAAGACTGAGTAGAGATAGTTCATAATGAAAAATATATCTAGGATTTTGTATAGCAGGAGGATGAAGATTTTGTATAGCAGGAGGAAGTTATTTGCTTCACTTTCACAAAGTATTGTATTAAACATAGGCATTGGTATTTTTTGAAAATATGCTAACATTAATCTCGCCTGATTTTGTTTATTTTCTAAGCTTCTGAGGGTTTTGACTGCAAGATTGGAAATATGTTTGATACCCTCTAGTGGACAAAGTAATATATAACTTCTTATGTTATCCAAAAATGGCTTCAAGTTCAGAAAAAAATACATTTTCTCAGGCAACTCTGATCCACAAATATATAATATAAATATATGTATATTTATTATTTCATTTTTCTTCTCGATTAAATCATGTAACAAAACCATATAACAGATTTCTTTTCTCTCTCACTGTCTGGAATGACCTAGTGCAATTTCATGTCATTGATCTGACTTTTTAGTCCCAAAGTAATGGGTTTGGGTTTTTGTAGTTCTATGAGATAAAGAAAAAAAGTCCCTTTAAAATGCAAGATAAGCAAAAAAACCCTCAACCTAGGAAACTGCCATTTACTTTTTGTAATATATTTCATAAGGAAGCTCAAAATGAGGTTATTATTTTAAAATAATTTATTTTTTTCTCTTAGCGTCTGCTCAACTCACATTTATACATACATACTTTTTATCACTTCAGCTACTCACTACCTATTCAATGTAAGCAGATATGGATCAGACATTGTAGATTTTATTGGATTTCTCTAAGGAGAACCTGTGAAAACTTCATGGGTTGAATTCAGGATTATTTTGGTACATAGATGCTGTGATGCAGCGGTTTTTATCAGTTCATTGTACTTTGGTTTGTTCTATGTACCCCTGTTTATACCTTGTATACTCTCCCTGTCAATTATCTGTCCCCTCCCCTGGTTGAGCGAGAGGTTCCCTCTCTCTCTCCTGTCATTCTCCTTTCACCCCTGCCCCAGGTTCTGGAAAGGTCTCTGTCATTTCGTTATGCATTGGCCTTCACAGGTGTATCCCCCCTTCCCTGTTTTCCCGTTCGCTGTGTAACCTGTCCCTCACCCCTGGACCACACCCTTGGGCTTTCCCAATTGGTCATGTTTGTGCCTCCACCCCTGGGATCCTGAGGGTATGAAACCCCCTGTTACCTTTGTTCTGGGGGTCTCTCGGGGCAGAGCACAGGAGGTTTGACCCTTCTCTGTGAAACTCCCGGTGGCCTGACTCAGTCTCTCCCCACCAGCCAAATAAATCCTAGTTTGGTATACAGAGCTACTGAGTCCTCCCTGCTTGGCTTCTCCTCGCGGTGGTCACCTGCTCGTTACGCTGCTATGGGCTCTGCTTGTTGTGGCTGCGATCGGGCTCTGGGGATCAGAGAAGGTCCCCAGAGAGATTGCCTTCGACCGGCGCAGCCGAGGCACCCCGGGCAGACGAGCATAGCGAAAATGCTGCAAATATTTTTTTCTTAGTCATTAAAAGGCATTGCTGGGTGAACCATTACTGGCTACTGGAGCAGTAAATCAGATATGGTATATTTCCGTTTTATTTTTTCAGTTGGTTCTTATGCCTTATCGTCAGGTTCTTTATGGAAAGTGCAATTGCTTTTGGCATGTTTTGATGGTCACTACACAGTTTACACTGACTAATTCTTCTTTCATGCAACTGACTGACATTACCGGTTTGACATATCAATTAACACTTTGTCAGTCTTTCCTTCCCACATTATTCATTCATAGGTCACCTTCACTTATATGCCATCATTATATCATTTGATTGCATAGCTATTTCCATCACTGATTTGACATGTATATTATTAGTGCTTCTGTTTTCTTGATGCAAATAAGAGAAAATGTAATTTGACTTGGAATCCAAGAATGTTTCTCTCCTCACATATTAGAAAATTTCACAATATATATTTAATATTCTCTTTGTCTCAGTACTTCCATTTTCATCACCAGACACTTGGGTCTGAACACAATAAAGGATTTATGTGTTTAAAACCAGCAGCAACAAAGTTACATTCATGAAAAAGGAACGAAATTTCCAAAGGCATGGACTTGGGTATCCCAGAATAGTATCCAAAACAGCTAGGACACAGAATAGAAACAAACCTGTTGTTAGCCCATAAAGATTCCTGGACATCAGGGATCCAAAATCATCCCTTTTGAGAACACAGATTCAGGGACTCTCTGTGTTCACAGACTGAGTCAGAGACTAAAACCCTCCCATCCATTTTTAAATGTAATCCTTTTCTTTCAGAGACATGAGCCAGACTCATTTCTGGAGCCTGGCTGGAGACAGTTGTAGTGCTGCCCAGTTAAGCAGCATGGCAGACAGTTCTTACCTAGGACATGAAAAGATAGAGTTTCAACTTTTTTTCAGATTCAGATGTTTAAAATTGTAATTTTTGCCTCCTGGGAGATTGCCTTAACCAGAAAGCAAATATGCTTATCTGAGTGGAGCATGTGCCTGTCTTTGAAGGTACACCAACACTCACCAAAGGACACACAAGGGTGGTGAGCAGAGCAGGATGCTGCAGCTCATTGTGAAGACCTCTCTCTGTGCAGCTACTGGTCCTACATGGAGTTTGGATTAAACAGTTGCAGGTTTCAATGAACAGAAGACTGGCACAAGAAATGCTGTTACTGTGCTCCATATGATTGTCTTTGATTTTAGAAAAATAAACAATCTTGCTTATCTGGAGGAAAGAGTAAAGTTATCCACATATCACATTAAAATATTCCGGGGAGCAGTCTGCTTTATTTCTTACTGCCTTCCCCTTTTCTGGTCCATGTGGACAGCTTTTGTGTGAGAGGAGAGAAAAACAACTTCCATCACCTTGAAATGAAAAGCCCTTGTGAGGGTACAAGGAAGCTTTAGGACAATTATCTTTCAGCCACAAATAGATAGATGTAACCTGCTAATAGCAACTCAAGATTAGATTAAAAAAACACTTTCCAAGGTTTATGAAACCTCCATGTTTCCAGCAAAATCTTTTGTTCATTTTCCTATTTGAAGAAAAAACAAATATAACTTCCCTACCTCATGTAGCTTTTTTCTCAGATGTTATGATATTCAAATTTATAGGAGAGTTTACATGTATTCTATACACTCGGGAGTTTCTCTCCAGTCTAAAAGACTGATTAGTATTTCTTTCACGCCTGAATAGAGTTCAAAATTATCTCAACTGGCAAAAAGGGAGGGGAATCCAAATCTTTTTCTCTAACAAATCCCTTGAGTCTTACAAGGGCTCAGAAGGTAAGGTGAAGTAAGGATTGCCATGTAGAGAAATTGTGTCACTACTTTTCTAAAGGAAAACCAACTGTTCTTGAAATAAAAATGAAACTTCTTGTATTAGCCCAGAGAAATAATCGAATTTTTAAGACCAGTTTAATTTTGTTATTTCTATGACTAGTCCTTTAGCATAACATGGTTTATAAGTATCCCATCTTTGTGTAGCGAGTCAGTTCTTCTTTCTATATAGATATTTTTAACATACATGTTTAGGAGATTGGGATAAATGAAGGTTGCTTTCTCATTGTAGAAGGTTAGTGGTAACTGCATTTCTGTGAAGAGATTAAAAAGCTTGGTTTAAATTTTAATTTAAACATTTTGTAAAATTAGCAGATGGCTTCCGGCACTGTAGCATTATCCAACTGAAACAAGTGGTAGAAACTCTAAACACTTGTACAAGAAATGAAAATATAACTGAATTTACATCATCAAAGCAAGTTCTCAAAATTTGCCCATTGTTTAGTGATAGCAAAGGCATATACATGCATCAAGGAAGGAAGATTGCTTCTTTTCAGGAGGTACAAACAGAAATAATAGTCTCTGAGCATGTTTCTAGCTAGTTTTATAGCTTATCTCATAAAGTTACACAAAGGAATAAAGTTTCCTTCACATAGGATCCCTGGAACTGCCTGCACTGTATCCCCGGAAAAGGATTAAAGCAGGAAGGAAGCTGATTAGTAAAGGGCAGAGCCATGATATCACCCTCCTCTCACACTGCAAAGGCACGTGAACATTTGTATCAGACTCATTTCCTCCTGCCACTGTCAAACACAAGTAATTGCTGACAAAGAAATGAGTTTCCAAGGTGGGTTGCCTTGCAGCAGTGGCCCTGGCAAGGTGGCAATACCCCTCCTAAATACTTCCCCTCTCAACATCAAAAGTAGGGTCAAAATGAGGACTTTCCCCTTGGCTGTTGGTAAAATTATCGCATCTCTGCAAACAATCTATAACCCATTGCAGAGTTCACCTGTTCTCCACAGTGATACCCTACTTTCTCTCTAGGCTGCATTTCATGACCTTGTCACTTTCTGCATTCCCCTGGAGTCTGAGAGTTTCTGGCACTCAGGGCTGGGGGCCATCTCAAACTGTGGGGCACTGAGGTCAGACTGTGAGGCCTGGGAAGGCTGCGAGCATGGGTCCATCAGTCCCTCATCTCCAGCCCTGCCTCAGATGCTTCCTGCAGGCTTTCCTGAGCCAATACTCCTAAGGAAGGCTTCCCCTGCACTTTTCTACCCCTCCTGCACTTTCACAATGTCCTCCCTGAGTTTTTCGCTCTGCTCACAAAAATTCTCCTGCAATATGCTCCCAAACCCTACCTCCTCACGTGCATTCTGAACCCCTTGTCTGTAAAGTCTCTACTCCTTGCCTGGGTAATTATGCTGCAGGAGACATGCACCAGCTGGCTGATAGTCTTATAAATATTATAAATCATTGGAATTTCTATTAATTTTGAATTCTGAAAGTTATTCTGTTCTCAGATTCTCAGCAATCCTTTTTTTTTTTCCTCACAGATTATTGTGTCACAATAGCCTGCATATTTAGTTTGCTTTTTCACAAGTAGGACTTTCAGTTTTCTTAATTTTTTTGCAAAGAGTATGAATTTCTAAAAATTAATGACCTGCAATCCTCCACAGACAACACTTCAAAAGAAATGCAGGTGGGCCACATATGTTCTCTTCTTGGCAGTCTCAGCTAATCTAATGGCTTCTGATAATATCTAGCAAAGGCCTCACAGCCCACAGCCTGCAGGTACTGTACCTTATGGAATTTGACATTACATATGTTAGTTGTGGTTGTCTTCTACTGGCTCATCTTATTTTTAAAAAGCCAGATATAATCACTGGAGTTAAAACAAGTTAAAGGCAATCTAGGATGAGCCCAAATATTTTCCACCCCTCTTTTGCTAAAGATGGTTGATTTTTGGTATGTTCAGAGAACTAGGCTTAAAGATACTTGGGTGACTCCCTGACTAAGATGCATGGCAGATGATTTTATTGTCTTGAGGACAGTCAATGTACTTTATTTTCTTATTTTTGACACTCTCATACATGCATTCATCTGAATGTAAATATTCCTGCTTTCCTCCTGTGATAGGTGAAGGGAATTAGCTCTCCAGACATAATTTTCTTTTGTCATGTTCCTCAACAAATTCTGTGACAATCTTTGTCCTCTGACCAGGAAAGCTGTCACTGTGCTGTCACCCTACAGGCAATGCCAAAGAAATTTGCATCCTTCACAGATCAATCCTGTGAAATTAAAATATCTGGCTAAGGCCAGGCTCTGGGTCTTCAGGGTGGGGATTTTTTAGGGTGTTTTTCTTCTTTATTCTGTCTTTTTTCTCTTTTTCTTTCCTTTCTGTAAAAATAAAAAGCTTTGCCTGGGAAACTGGTGTATAATTTCCTCCAGACCCATATTACAAGTTTACGTAATCTTAAAATCATGCATTGAATAAAGAAGAGCACCTCGTGTTGCATATGTCAAGGACTGAATAAACAGTGGTGCTTTTTTAGTCTGTGTATACTCAGTGAACCTTTTCTCCTGCAGACAGAATGTGGGAATTCACACAGACTATCATGCCCATCTTTTGTACAGTCCTTCTTTAGATTCAGGTGGATGACTTGGCAAGGTGCTGTGGGACTGCTCGATGTACAGATGATCTGAAGTGTAGTGGATTTAATTAGAACAGTAGACAGCTTGATTTTTTGTACAAGATTATCTCATGGTTTCGCCATCATGTGCAACAGCAATAAATAAATGACAGGTCTGAAGCTAACTGGATGCTATGCAACTTAGGTCATGCTTGCTTTCAAGTCAGAAGTCACACAGACACAAATACAAGAAAAGGAATCTGCACAGCACTGTGTACCTTTCTGACTCAGGTACTGATCTTGAACAACCTAAGGGAACTATAAAAATCAGCTAGATCCTATTTTAAATACTCTGAAAGATTCTTTCTCCTATTCCTCAGTCTTTAAATCTTGCTTTCCAGTCCTGCACAGGCATTTTCACTTCAGCAGATGTTTCCCCTTTGAGCTTTTCCTGTTTAATATATTTCAAATTGAAGTCTCAAGCTGCTTGCCCACCTCTCTCTACTTCAACGGAGCAGTTAAGATGCAAGGAGAAAAACAGATCAAGCAGATGTTTCAGAAGCTAAAAATGTTAGAAAAATAAAAAATGGAAATTGCTAATGTGGATTTTATGTCTGTCTGTAACATTAACAGATGCTCACAGACTAATAACTACTTCTATCATTTTTGAAGAAAACTGATACCAAATTTGAATTTTAAAAAGCTGCTTTGAAAAGCATACACACAGTAATATGATTTATTACATGCAGTGAAATGCAATAAAATTTTGCCAGAGAAACACTTATTATATTTGAAATAATAATGACAGACCCATGCCCTAAGGAATTTAGCAGGTTGTGGCTTCCCTGTGTGGGGTTGTACAAAATGTTGAGAAGGAGAAATTATCCTCTCTGTACTGAGCTTCACAAGATCCAGACAGTCACAGGCCTACACTCATTTTGTCTCTTTTAATACAAGAAAAGTAGTACAACTATACCTTTGTGTATCTTGGTTGCAGTGACTACGCCTCTTCAATATTTACAATCCAGCTTAGTGCATGTCTTTGAGGACACTCTCCTGATTTGAGTGGCTAAAGGCATCTTCAAGAATGCAGAACACCTTCAGCAGCACAGAAAGGTTTATAACCTCTTGAAGGTTATCCAGACCTTTCTATGAGTGATATTGTGCTGGCTTTTAAATATATATATATGTATGTAAGTATGTGTGTATATATATATATATATATCCTAGAAGTCTAAAAGGGAGTAGAAAAGATGGGAAAAGCCAAGTCTGTTGATGCACTTGTTAATGCGTATCCTCCTAGTTTGTTTTTGGACTTGTATTTCCAGGGCCACTGAGGATCAGAGTTCAGTTCTAGGGAGAAAGAGGAGATGGCTCAATGTAAAGAACTATCTCTGACAAAGACAAGCTGCAAGAAACAGAAGGAATTAAAAGCACTGGTTTAGGATATCTTTTAGAGTAAAAGATGGCTGGTGATAAACACTGAGCATTAGCATAACTACACAAACAAGTTCAAGTTTCGTACCTGATGGATTAGCTACTGCACATAAAACGATATGGAAACTATTACAGCTTACAAATATGTTCAATAAGACAGTGAAATTAGTTGATCTGTCCAAGGCCAGATAGCACAGAATCACAGCATTATAGAATAAGCTGAGTTGGAAGGGACCAACAGGGTCATTGAGCCCAACTCCTGGCCCTCACAGGACACACCAAGAGTCACACCATGTGCCTGAGAGAGTTTCCAAATGCCTCCGGAACTCAGACAGCTTTGGTGCTGTGACCACTTCCCTGAGGAACCTGTTCCAGTGCCCAGCCACTCTCTGGGTGAAAAACTTTTTCCTGATATCCAACCTAATCATTCCCTGACACAACTTCAGGTCATTTTCTTGAGTCCTCTTACTGGTCACAAGAGTGATGAGATCAGAGCCTGCCCCTCTTCTTCCCCTCACAGGAAGCTGCAGACTGCAATGAGGTCTCCCCTCAGTCTCCTTCAGGCTAAACAAACCCAGCAACATCAGCTGCTCCTCATACACCTTCTCCTCCAGGTGCTCCTTCTTCACCATCCTCGTGGCCCTCCTTTGGATGCTCTCTAATAGTTTAATGTCTTTTTTACATTGTGGCACCCAAAACTGCCCCCAGAACTGGAGGTGAGGCCACCCCAGTGCAGAGCAGAGCAGGACAATCCCCTCCCTTGGCCAGCTGGCGATGCTGTGCCTGATGCCCCCCAGGACAGGGATGGCCCTCCTGGCTGCCAGGGCTCTGCTGGCTCATGTTCAACTTGCATCAACCAGGAACCCCAGGTTCTTTTCTGTGGCACTGCTCTCCAGCATCTCATTCTTCAGTCTGTCTGTATATCCAGCGTTGCCCCATCCCAGGTGCAAAATCTGGCACTTATGTTGTTAAACTTAATACAATTGTGGCAGAATTGAAAACAACAGATCCCCACTCCTCTCACACATTCTTCTGTCCTAGTCAGAGTCTGAGCCATGGACTTTCACTGTGGGGGAGTTCTACCTTATAACAAAACCTGCCAGAATTCTACTGAAAACCTGAATCCATTTCCCCTTGACATCAAGGGCTGTCCAAAAATCCTTTGATTTCAACAGGACTTGAAGTGGATCCTTTACGAGTGAAGAATTAAGAAATTAGACAATTTTTTTTCTTCAGCTTTCTGTGATAGACAATTTCACACCACATACGGGTGAAAAAATGTTACTCAAATGGTAAAAGCAGCATATGCCAAACTGCTGTGGTTTTGGTTTGGTTTTTTTTAAGCACTCAGAACATGCTTTGTTTTCTATACTGAAAGATGGAAAAATCTCAAAACACCTGAGAGAATAAGAAATACACAAATCTACAGGGAATACACTTCAGAGAACAGCCATTATGTAAGCAATAGCAATTATATTTTAACATCAGTCTAGTTACTTGTGAACCAAAAACTATGTTTTGAGTTTTGTTCGTAAAGTACAAATAAATCTTTACACAGGAGAAATAGAGATTGTTATGGAAGCTGAAAATTTTGATGGTCTTGAAAAAATATACTACATATATTTAAATTCAGACCTATATATATTGTCAGCACTGTGGGAGAATTGCATTATTTTCCTCTATTTTTGAATGATACAGTGTTTGAAGCATTGTTAACATAGAATAAGACGTAAATATTTATTCTCTTCCTCCCTTGTTTACCTTCCTTCTCTTCCATTTATTCTCTGGGTCAGAACTTAAAGCTTCAGCTGAAGTTAACTGCATACAATTCAGTAACTTCATACATGTAGGATAGGGGGAATTTCTTATAATTTCTCCGCATAATTCCCTTCTCAGCCAGTTTTCTAAGAAGTGAGAAGGAAGTAACACTGCCCACTAGATTCAGCAAACATTCCTGAGTGCCATGTGATCCTTTTTCCACAATGGTCTTTTGAGCCATAATTTCAAATAAAATGTAAAAAAGTTGTTCTTAAGTCAAGTTGTGAACTCCTAAGCCAAGTCTGTAGAAAAGGTCTTTTATATTTTTTTTTGTATGCTTTACTGAAAAGGCATCACTTCACGAAAAAATAAGCAAGATGTATACATAGTTTAGGTTAGTTAAATTTATACTCTCAATTCTGAAGATATATTTAGACTTGAGTTTTGATACAGTGCCATTTGACATGTTTGGTTTTTTTCTTTAGCTGAGTGTTTGGGAAGAGGTCATATAAAATAAAAGTAAAAATCTACCTTTGCAACTGTGGGCATACTTCGAAGGAGTCAGTGTAGAACTATTTACATTATCCTTTCTAGACACTTGCCTCAGTAACGAACTCTTGAATCCTATGTTCTTGAGATCCTATCCTTCCATGAAAAAAAAAAATCAGAAAATGAATTTTGGGTGTTTACTTAGAGAAGAATAACAATATTCATATTTTCAGAAGCGACTTCTTGTCCTTTCCTTGGAAATAATAACACTTCCTAGTGCGTGTGCTTTTAGTATTACTTCTTTCAGTATTTAATTCTCTTTCAATAAAATGTTGTTAAAATAATATAAAGGCAAAGTTCTTGAAAGAAAATCTTACAAATTCTTAATTGGGTGATATTTATATAGAGCTGTGCTAAGGAGTATGTAGTGGTTTTCCTCTAGAACACAGAGACCATATTGTTAATATAACATTTGGCCTCCAAACAAATACTTTAAAGAGATGTCATTGGATTAGATAATATAATTTGCTAATTTTTTTATGTTTATGCTTTAAATATTTAACACAATAATTTAGAAATAAATTAGTAAAATAGTAAACAAATAAATCCTTGTCACCAAGAATGATTGTATATTACAAAAAGGAATAGTTCACTTTATTTTGCATATTAGTCTACTTCTTGACCCAATAAAAAATCAGTAATGATAAACTTTTAATGAGCCAATTACTTGCAGAAGTACTGATTGACAACACTTCCAGATTACTTCCCATAGTCACAAACCAAGGGAAAGTATGTGTTTAGTTCCTCTACCTCAGCCAAGTTTCTCTTTGTTCAAAAGGGTGCACCTCTCCTCCTCTTGGTCATTCTTCCATTCCTGACAGGTATTGCTGATAGAAACCAGGCACTCCCTGCCTCTCAGGGTGCGAATTTTGCCTTCTTCCTGCCTGCACTTCCATGAATGGGTTACAGGAAAGAAGGTTGTTAGGGACCACCCAGAGACAGAGCACCTGACAGACACCACAGCATCACCGATCAGTTTAGATCATCAGGGGTCTCTGCAGTTATGTCATCCAATATCCTGTGCAAAGGTTGACTTCTTTGAACTTAGATGAAGTTGTTCAGTGTCAAATCCAGTTGAATTTCAGGTGACCCCCAAAGACAGAGATTTCACAGCTTCTCTATGCCAGCTCCTCTGATCCTTCATTACCCTCCCTGTGACAACTATTCCCTTACATTCTATTGGAATTTCTCTTTTTGAAGCTTTCGTCTGTTGCATCTTGTCCTTGCATTGTGCATGTGTGAGAATAGTGTCTCCCTCTTCTCTACAACTACTCATTAAAGGAAGTTAAGAGAGCATTTTAGCCTCCCATATGGATTGTTTATGTATCCTGATTTTACGTAACTTGATTTTACATAACTTGATTTTATTCATCTGCTGCACCACTGAGGAAGTGATGGCACTACTGTGGCACTTGGCACAGACCTTATCAGGAAAGAACTCAGTGAGAAACACCTTGTTCATCCATACTTGCCTTCTACCACACTCATTTGACTTCCTCCATATTGGAAAGGACAATTCTTGTTCTTTGAGGAGCTTGATCTGGAGCTTTCCTTCTCTGAACTCAGTGTTCCCTTTGCTGTTGCTCACTCTTTGCCACCATCTCCCCTCATTCTTCTCTGACTTATGATTTCTCTCTTTTCTTAAATATGTTTTCCCAGAGACACCAACTTCAGATATGCACTCAGCAGTGTTCTGCAGAGGGTCTGTTCTGGAGCCAGTTTTTGTCCATCTTGGGGCAGTCCGACAGGCCACAACTTCAGTCCTTGCCACCTACACCTATGCAATATTATATTTCTGTGTATTTCTGAAAGAATGCAGCAACCATCATGCTTATGTGTGAAGATACCCTGAGGCTTTGGGGCAGCACACACCTGCATCTTTCTGAATTATAACAAATGATTTAAAATTCGTTACAGCTTACAGTGATGTCACTGTAGATACCTGGCTTTAATATCTGAACTCGAATCACAATTCACAGCGTGTGACTCACTGAAAAGTGATTTATCCTGTGCAAGATGAAAATGGTGACTAAAACTGTTAACTTTAGTTCTAAATTTGAAGTCTGTAACCCAAGATCTTAGTCATTGCTCACTTGCATCAGAGTGAATTGTTTTAATTTGATTTACTTATGTACAATTGCTTGCAATTTATACTAAATTAGTATTAGCCTCAGTTTACTTCCAGCTCTATACATCAATTTCATTCAAATCTGTAAACATCATCACTTAAACTGGAAAGGACATTTCAATTCAAAAACTTACATTTCTTTTAAATGTATTAACTTAGGATTTTGTAAAGTAAAATATGTGTGAACTTTAACATACTGGTTGAAAATGTTTACATTATTTATTTAGAGTAAAAATATGACACATATGTTGATAAAGGGGAACTACTGGGGTATGAGTGAGTGGGTGAGATCAGCCTTTTTTCACTTTTCTTTCAAAGCACCATGAAGGTAGACTAAAGTCAGCAACAGAAAAACATTTTCTTTTGCATAAGAAGCGTTCTGGTTTTGTGGGTACTTACAGGGCATAACTGGTAATTTTGATTTCTTTATGTCCTGCTGTGGCATAAAATTATGGTAGCTGAAGGACAACAAAGGTTTCCTACATTTCTATTTCTTATTAAATGATTGTTCCATCGTGTTTCCCTTTTTATTTATTTATGTTCTATTTCTCCAAATATAAGCTACTGTACAGACCAACTAAACTAGTTTAGGTATCATAACAATATGTGAGTACTTTAGCCTTCAAAATAATCCTAAAATACTTCTTTCTTGTACCAACATTTTACTTATTATTAGCCCTCCAGGACCAAGGAGCCAAATCTATACAAATCCTGGCTCCTCTGTGCTGCAGAGCTACTGCAATCCAGCTGTAAATGGAAGCTGAGTGAGTGTAAGATTCCATCTCCAGAGCCATGCAAAGATACACCCTGGTTGTGAGAATCTGATCCAGAGCACATTTCCTTTGATCTAGTTGTTTTTTCTACATAAATGCCTACACTTATTTTTCTACAGCATCTGTATTCATATCCCCAAGTCACATTTTGTGATATGTGCTTTATCATTTCAATCTCAAAAATGTATTATTTTGTTTTTATGCCTTTGAGTTTTTACCCTGCCTTGCTCACAGTTCTTATGAACACAATCCACAATCTCATTTCTGACACATTAGTTTCACTTCCCTTTCTCAACCTTACCCAAACAACAGACCACACATAGCATAGCTCAGAAGGTAAATTTGATTGTCCTCACCACCACAAAACGTTGACATATAAGGAAGCTAATACACTGTTATTTTATCTTCATTCCTCTTACAATGCAATAGCTGTTTAACCTAAGCAGTGCAAAATGGAGAGAAGATTCTTGATATAAAAGCAAGGCTTAAGCCACAGTGTTCACCCTGTGCCTTAACAGGAAAAGAAACAAATAAAATGACAAGGTGGCTACTCCAGCTCATGAAAGGTTTCCTAAAACTTTACTCCCTGAGTCTCCTTTTGTGGGTCTAGGCAGTAAAAAGGAAGTAGCAGTGGCCATGGAAGCAAGAAAATAGGTCATTCCTTGTTTAAAAGTTCATGCTGCACAGCAGTTCCTGTCCTCAAAAGCTGTTTTCTTTCAGAAAAGCAGCAGGCTGAATGCAACACATTGTGCAAAAGTTATGAACTACAGTCTTCTCAGGGTTAAAAAAAAAAAACCTAAAAAATAACAACCCAAACCACAAAACACCTAAACACAGAATACTTACTATAGTAAAAAAAAAGAATCTGTGTTTTCCTAGAACAAAGCCAACATTGCACTGTGCAGGTCTGATCAACTCTTTTTCTATATAGGTGTTTGCTTTCAAGGGAAGGATTAAAATGATTTACATAGATTCACAGATTCTATCTTGATCTGACTTAGAGATACTTTCTGGGAGAAGCAGACCTCCACAGACGGAGGAGGCGTGCACACTGTCTTCTGTCTTCTATTTGGTACCTGGTTACAGATTTTGCTGACAAATATTGACCATTCCTCCTTGTCCATGACATTTATACAGTAAAGGCATGGCTGACATTAGCCATGTAAAGAAAAATAAACATTTTAGGTAACTTTCTGGGGTACTTCTCAATTATTCTTATGGCGGTTGGCAGTGCACTTGCCTGTCCAATACACTGAAAACATTTATATTAAGTTGCTTAGGTTGCAATTCCTCTCCAGCCTAAGCTCTAAAGTACTGTCTCTGCATCACAGCTTCTTCCTTGGAAAACTTGGTATAATGTTAACCAGTCTCTTTCTTAAGTGCAATACCTGAGTTCTACCAATCTTTGACCTTTTGAGTTCATGTTCAGATAGATGAGACTTAACTCCCCGATAAAACTTCCATTCACTGATAGCTGTATTTAACCCCAGGGTACACCCATCTCCTCAGTAATTCACCTCTTGCTATTCATGTTTCAGCAGCAAAGTTACCTGATAAACACAGACTGATTTACTTCAAAGAAGTACTTACCATTCAATCTTCCTTTTTACTACAGAGAGGCTTTTGTCTAGTGAAGAGAACATGCAGAGCAGTGAAGCTGATGAAAATCAAATCATGCACATTGAAAGAAACAGGACAGGGGAAAAGGAAAAATATCAATAGACATGTAATATGAACCTAAAAGATGAATGCACTGCTGTGGATTTGTATGCTTTCCAAAGTAAGCAGAAGTAATGGCCACACAAAGGTGTACAAGGCTCATCCAGGCATAGCTCTGATAGCATCATGATATGAATATAGTCTCTCCCCAGCTGCTTGAACACCCCATAACCTGTGCTGCATGTCGTGTTCATACAGTGACTGCTACCTTTTTCTCACTAGACAAGATCTGGTTAGATTTTAAGTAATCAAATACCAAGACCTGTAAGCAGTTCTACCTCGTGCCCATACATTAAGAATCACATACAAGTGTTGCACTGTATAAAAAGACACAGACCAAGGCAAGTATGAGGGATGAAAATAGGCAGCCATAACAAAAGGTGGGATCAGATGCAGATACCAATATTAGCAACCCTTGTTAAGTATTCTTAGTTCAGCACTGAACATTGGTGTGGATTATTTTGAACACCAAGTACAAGTAGCCTGCGTAGCATGGGGAAGGAGATTCATACAGGGAAATAGAGCAGATGCTACTAGTAGCAAGTTAAATTGAGGGGAAAAAATCCTGCATCTTATCCCATTGGTGTCAAAAATGTGGTGAAATTTCTAGTCACATTTCTGTACTATCTTTGGTGATCTTACTGTAATGACAGAGAAGAAAAATTGGTCTTTTCTATTTGCAGTATTTTCAACTTAGGGGTCAGACAATTTGCACAAAAGTTAGGTTGAAAAACAGATCCTAGAGTAAAATCTCATAGAAGATTTTTAATACTCTGTGGAGGAAAAAGTTTGAAAATGCCCTCTAGACTAACCATCCTTTTAGTTCTCAGGATCCTCTTCAGCTCTACATTTTTCACAATGCAAATCAAGACACAGATCTAATTTTTGAATATTATGTCCCCATTCTTTTGTGTTCCTCCACACACAACTCATGGTCTGTTAACTTCATTTGCTAGTTTTTCTTTTGTTCTGAACTTCCCTTCATATGATCCCATTTTCTTTCTCATTACTATGCTGAAAATTGGAGCACCTTTTCAACTATTTTAACCTCTTCCAATTTTCTCCTTAACCAACTTCAGCACCAATCCATCAATCCTACCCTTTTATTGGATGTTCCAATCAACATAGTATGGCAGACAGAACACAAAAGGATCTTAGAAATGCACCTGCAGATTAAAAACATGGTGATATGCTAATAAATTGAGACAGAAAATGAAGCTTTCATGCATTACAGAAGAAATATGATAAAGATTTGTGGGAAAATGAAAGTAGTCTTATACATAGAGCAAGTGTCTTTAAAAGTCAGTTGTAAAACAAATTCCATCTAAACCAGAATGAGTGGAGTCAGCACCTCAAAAAATTATTACAGAGGTAAAAGTGCAAGCTTTGCAATGACTGTACAGCCCTGTTTTGAAATTCCAGACTGACAAAGGCAATTTTAAGGATCAAGGAAAACATAATGACCCTAGAGTTTGATGAATATGATGATTAAAAGTCTCTTAAGTAAATTAGTTTGAGATAATGATTGAATCAAAACTTGTATCTTAGTGGAAGATGACAATCTAATTGCAAAGCTGCTCCAGATGTGAGTATATCAGAGAGAGATACAAAAGACTGTCAGAGTTCAGGTTTATTTTGCTGCAAGAAGGAACATAAGGATTTTCTATGATATACACAACAGTAAATACATTCAACTTATGTGATGAAGTGCAAAGTTCCCCATTACATTGCTACTGGAAAAAATCAGACCCTAATTGTACCTAAGAAAAAAAAAAAAATTATGGAAGAAAGGCACCTTTCCACACATTTCCTAAAATCCCTGCCCATGTGACATAAAAGCTTTCTTCTCCCCTCTATTATCCCAAATATTTTACATTGTTGGAAAATCCTTACTCCCTTAGGACCAATTCCGGTTTGTTATGTACATCCTGTGCTGCATATCATAGTTGGTGAGAGGATTGGCTTGCATTCCACCAGAGAACAAATAAAAATCGAGTGCAACAAAATAGAAATGTATTTCAATACCAGTCATCCTTCCACACAACTGAGCTCAAGTATCAAATTCTCATCAGACTTATCATGACATGAATAAGAAGCATGCACAACTTTTGTCTTTCTAAGCCATTTAGTAAAGTATTTCACTCCAAATTTTTCCTCAGAGACTTATCTTCAAAAGGAAATAAGAGTGATAAGAATAATAAGACTCTTATAAGAAAGAAAAATTATATGGCTCTCTGATTTCATGGTCACAAATGTTCACGTTCCACAGCACTCCATGTCTTTCTCTCTCAAGAATTAATGGAGGGCTAGAGAGTCTCCTGGCAGGACCTGTGGAGAGAGAAGCTCACAATGGAGCAGTTTGGCTGGCAGGACCCCACAAGGGATCCACACTGGAGCAGTTCATGGGAGGACTGTCTCCTGTGGAAGGGACCCCACTCTGGATCAGGGGAACAGTGTGAGCAGTCCTCCCTTGCAGAAGAAGGAGCAGCAGAGACAACATGTGAGGAACTGACTGCAGCTGCCACTCCCTGTCCCCCTGTGCCACTGGGGGGAAGAAATAAAGAATCTGGGAGTGAAACTGGGCCTTGGAAAAAGGGGAGGGCTGGAGGGAAGGTAGTTTTTAAGATTGCTTTTTTTTATATCACATTATCCAACTCTAATTTTTTGCTAATTTTTTCCTGAGTGAAATCTGTTTTGCCCATGACAATAATTGGTGAATATTCTCCCCCTGTTTTTATCTCAACTCATGGGCTTTTCATTATCTTTTTCTGTCCTTTGTCCAGCTGAGGAGAGCAGTGATAAAGTGGCTTATGGACATGTGGTGTCCAGCCAGGGTAAATCCACCACGATATTTTAACTCTGTTCTAAATGCATATCCTGTTTTAACAGCTTGCTATTTTTTTTTTTTTTAATCAGGTAATTATTGATTTTAAATGTTGAACTTTGTATATATTGAGGCAGTCATTAAGTTTTATTTTGGAAAATATTTAGATTTCTCATATAAAACCTTTCCCTTTTATTTTCACCTTGAAACATGTTTTGCCTGCACATGTTTACTAAGTTGTATTTTTTTAGTTAGATTTTAGCACATTTCTGATGAAAAACAGAAGTATTTTCCGACTTCCTTTCTAGCATAAAAGAACAGGACTAGTGGAGTGAGGAAAAAAAAACACAGAGTCTTTTCTACTGTTTTGAAATATAAAACATTTGAAACAAAGTTTTCTGAGAAAATCTTTTTCTACAATGAAATTGCCATTGAAATATTTTGGGGGGGAAATAAACCAAGTCTGCTAACAGATCTACAGACATCCAGCTGCCTTTCCAGTCTGAGACAGATTGTTTAGACTGTGAATGTAGCAAGAAAACACTCCAAATGCTCTGTGTAAACCACCTCCCTGAGCTACTGGAAGGACATTAATGCCCTTCAAAAAACCAGTGCAAATACCTAATTAATTTTTTTCCCTAGGAGTTTGATTCTTAATGTTATAAAAGAGAAGATAAATCCCATCTGATTAACAGTTTTCAAAAAGGGACACACCAGGGCAACATAAATTGTTTTTCTATATGGGAAGATGTTGCAAAGAATAATTAAACCCAAACAGAACTCTTCAGCAAACCACAACAAATGAGAATTAATCTACAGAGTATTGTCTTATTTTTTGCCAAGACTCTCACTCACTTACTTTTATATCTGTCATTTTTTATATAAGCCTTTCCAGAGTAAAGATCTACTTTATGAACTGGAGAAATTAAGAGTTAAAATACAAATGATTTAAGATATCTCAACTTTATTTTGAATTCTGTTTCCTACAAAAAGATGGCAGAGTGTAACCACAGTAGGAACTTAATTGAAAATATTTTCTTTATTCTCTTTGGTTTAGTATTTGGGTGATTAAAAAACCAAATAGACAAGTTTATCAGGATATGCAAGTATATCACAGAAAGAAATTTGCATTATAAGCCAGAATTTGCACTACAACACTATTTTCCATCACAATTCACAAAGATCAGGTCCAGGTGTTCTCTAATTAGCAGAGTACCAGACTTTGCCATTGCCATTCACTTTATCTGTATTCACAGATTCACATTGCATTCTTGCTTCTTAATCCCTCAAAGGCATTTTGTAAAATGTAAAGAAAAAAGCAGATTATGAACTCTGAGTGATCACTGTAACCTGTGCCAACTCAGCCTTTCTTACAGAAGCTTTATTCTTTTCTGCCTTAGAAACATCAAAACACACTTGGTTTTAGCAGTGCACAAAAATTCCTGTCTGAAAAATTTTTGTCACACACATCTGTTTCTCCTGCTAGAAGCTTTCACCACTTCCTTTCCCCATGCAAACCATTAACATGTCAGACCAATTTTGACATATTCAGAAAATAACAAGTAATTTCTTTCCTTGTGATTCTTTTTTTCATCCAAGTATTCAGCAAACTCAGATAAACAAGAATGAGTTAAATTAAAGGTCATAAATCACAGGAAAAAAATTAATTTTTATGATAGCAGGAGATAATGTAATACTAATAACGATCTCTTTCCAATGTATTTAATCACATTGTATGGTAGTAAGCTCTTCTGTCACATTCAGGCATGTCACTCTTGTACAGATTCAGTCTGCTGCGTTTTTTGACCTCTACCACATCAAATTAGCTACCCCTCTCACAGTGGCACTCATCTGGAATTGGATCACAACTGGTAAAACAAAGCCATCATTAATTTACTGTGAACATATTCCCACTCTATATACTTCATTTATTGATGTCATCTTTAAAAAAAAGAGCCCTGATGACAAAATAATAATATTACACCAATTTTTAGATAGTGTTTTCAATTGCTGTTCTCAAAATAGTCTTTAAAATAAATTAGCTGTAATTGCGGTCATATTTGCTCTAGACATTCTATCAAATAGAGTTTTTGTGAGCTGTTTACCAATGAATATATTTGAGTTTTCTAAACATAAGCCTGTTCTACCTAAATTCTTCTAACAGGGCAACACTTATGACAGAAAACCAAAGGTGGAAATATGCAAATTTACTATGCCTTTTCCATAGGTTGGTTACTCAGGACATATTGGCGGGAAAGGTGAGGTACAATATCATTTTCTTCCTCTTATTGACTCAGTGTTGGAACCCCAAATCAGTACACTTATCATCGTTTTGGAATTTCTTTTATTATGGATTAATTCTGAGTTTGGTCTTCATAAGCTAAAAAAGAGGATTGTTAGGGTCAATGCAGTTACATTGCTATAAATTCTAGGTTGGTTATCTTACACCGCGCTTGGCTGCCCGGAGTGCCAAGGCTGCGCCGGTCGAAGGTGACTCCTCTGGGGACCTTCTCTGATCCCCAGAGCCCGATCGCAGCCACAGCGAGCAGAGCCGATAGCAGCGTAACGAGCAGGGGGCAATTGCGTAGAGAAGCAAAAGCAGAGAGGACTCAGCAGCTCTGTATACCAAACCGAGGTTTATTCAGCTGATGGGGAGACACTGACTGAGTCAGGCCACCAGGAGTTTCACAGAGGAGGATCGAACCTCCTATGCTCTGCTCCGAGCCACCCCCAGAACAAAGGTAACAGGGGGTTTCATACTCCCAGGGTCCCAGGGGTGGAGGCACGAACACAACCAATTGGGAAAGCCCAAGGGTGTGGTCCGGGGGTGAGGGACAGGTTACACAGCGAACGGGAAAACAGGGAAGGGGGGATACACCTGTGAAGGCCAATGCATAACGAAATGACAGAGACCTTTCCAGAACTTGGGGCAGGGGTGAAAGGAGAATGACAGGAGAGAGAGAGGGAACCTCTCGCTCAACCAGGGGAGGGGACAGATAATTGACAAGGGGAGCATACAAGGTATAAACAGGGGTACATAGAACGAACCAAAGTACAATTAACTAATAAAAACTGCTGCAATAGTTATCAGTTTTAAATATTTCCAGATCATTAGGCACGTGGAGGCTGACTTTTCAGAAAGCTGAGAATGCATCCGGCCACGTGCAAATGGCATTTGGTGTGATGCAGAATTTCTACTGCTGCTGGAGACAGTCTAAACTGACTTCCTAAAATTTTTGCCAATGTTACCTTTTCTTCTACTATGAAGAAAAATTATTTTTTATCTTATGCAAGAGTCACTGATTTACTGACGTATTCTCTAAAGCTATGATTCATCAAAGTGAAAGCCAAATAAATATCACACAGGCATATATATAGAACAAGTGTTACCTAGCTGAGCTTGTGTCACTACAAATCACCTCAGCAGACATTGGCATTATCCTTTTTCTTAGGCTCACTGGGTCATTTGTACCTCCAGGTGAGCACATGTTTGCAGGCAATGCTTGCACCAGTTGGCTGATTTGGAGTTGTTGCACAGGGTGAAGATTAGAGTCCACATTGCAGCTATGACCTTTCACTGAGGACAAAGGGAGCTGCCGGGAAAGGCACGAGCTTCTGAAAGGCGAGGGGTGCCCACAAGATAGTAGGGTAGTACCAGGGTTCAGTGAGCTAAAATCCTTACAAGGAAAACCATGATTTTAGCTTACAATCCTTACAAGGACTGTTTTCATTATCTTACTCTTATGTTCTCATTCACACATGAAAACGACCAAGATGACAAATCAAAGTAGATGTGCATCCAGTTAAAGCCAGGTAGTGACATAGAACAGAGGTAAATGCATCTTCTAAACAAAACTCCTTTCTCTCCAGGCATTTTCTTAATGATAGGCTTTAAAGAAGAATTAATTATGAGAACATGTATCATGGATTGAAATTTGGGGTAATAGTCAAAGAACCAAATATCCGTTTCAGGATGTAAGAGGCCTAGGAGATAATTATAGGAATTTGTTCACTGTACTGCACTAATAACTAAACCTGTCAAAGGAATGAGTGAGTAAATTAAATTTGCTGTTTAAATTGTATTTACTAACCAAAATATTTATGGAATTGAAGACATATTATAAACATATTTAATGATGCAAAAAACATTCAGAAAATGTGGAAGTTTGGAGATTGTTGACTACACTTTCTCAGCAAAGCTAGTTCCATGCTGAAATCTATCTACCGTCTATCCAGCACTACAACTGCTAAAGAAAAATTTGGAACCAAGTTTTGTGATATGCAAAAGGAAGCATATATTGTAAAATATATTCTCTGTTCTGAACCCTTTTATAGGAAAGAACTACAAGGGACATAATCAGTATTAGTTAAAAAGAGAATTCTTTTTAATTTAACTATTCAGATGTTTCAGCATTTGTACAAAATTCTGGAGCCTTAAATAATATATTGGCTGGTTTTAAGCCTGGAATCCAAATTATTTCAATCTTTAAATATTTAAAATCATTGTAAAATGCTGGGAATATTCAGGATAGTCCAGAATTCATCTTTCTCAGATGAATCTGAGATAATTTTTCATGGTCATAGGCCACAGGCTCTTACAGATGAAGCATGCTCATGTATCTTTGTTCCATAAAAACCAAATTATCAGATGATCAAAATTACTTATTGCAGTTGCTGTGCTTTATCACTCCTTTGATGCTATTATTTGCCTTTAGGAAACTAAAAACTTTAAACCACTTTTTTGTTTAGAGGTTTTTTTAGTAAGAAGTCAGGAACTGTCCAGGGAAATGTCTCAGCTACATCAGCTGGGAAAAGAAATCTGGTTTTGGTCATCTCTGGATTAAAAAATGGATCTTCTTTGGTGCTATGAAACCAAGCCTCAAATGAGCACTAAAGCCTCTTACAAAATTCTATATGTCTTTGACCCTGTTAATACTTCACTGTGAGGATATAATCATATTTGATGCTATAATTATTAACAAGGCTATATATTTCAGATGATTGATAAGGTTAACACAGTTTATTAGAAGGTTAATAAAGTTTAATCTTATACAAACAGGTGCAGAGTGCACATTCTTCCGAAGAAAAAAGTATTTACAGCTGCTGTGAGTGAACCCAAAATAATTAATCATTAATCAGAGCCAATTGAATAAACTCTTTAAATTAATGCAACCATGGTGTCTCAGCTTAAAAAAAAAAATGTTTTCTTTGCTTCTCCCACACTTTCCTTGCTATTGCCTCTTCTTTTAAATCCTTAATCCTTTCATATTCTTTTATTATTTTAGGCAGAGAGAGATATTTATCATTCAGCTTGTTGCTACTAAGCAGGACATCTCTGCATGTTTATTTAATCAGTTTCAAGGTTGGACCCACAGTTTCATTCTTTTTATGGTTGTGCCTACTGCCCCCGTTGGGGATGTCTCCATAACAATTTGCGGGTGTGTCCAAAGCCTGTTCCTTACTCGAGAGTTCACAGAATTCAGGACATGTGTTAGGTACAAAGATTAGGAAGTCTTGTGAAACAAAAGAATTCTTTGCACTAAGACAGCAGGGATTAGATGTATAGAAGATGTCTTGGGTGGCTGGATAGAACTGAAATATTGGAGTCCTTATCCTAAACACATTTTGCCAAGTAGCTTACTTCCTTTCCTTTTTCAAATAGACTTAAAAGAGGAGAGCTAATGAACACGACATGAAGTTCCACTGATTAAGACAGTGGGATAGTCAGACTTCTATTCCTAACCTCACTTTTTCTCTCTGCATTAGCAGGCATTGGCTAACTGCAGGAATAATCAACAAAGAGGAACTGTGAACATTAAAACCTTTGTTATCTGAGATCCTGATCCCAGAGGCAGAGATGGTGTGGTCCTTGCCTAATGGCTAGTTGAGGGGTAGTCTTGTGGAACATAAGGGTCTAAACTTCAGAGGAGCCAGTAAGTCCAAGGTTCTTGTTTTTATCTTATTAAGACTAGGAAGCATCAATTTTAGCAGGATTTTTTTAGATGGAATCTGCATTCTCAGTATTATGTGTATTCCAAGCAAAACAATCCATTTTAGGCCTTTCAAAGAATTTGGTCTCAGGGACCTTTGGTTTCAGATGGGCACAGGATAGACACAAGTAAGAAGCACACAGGTGTTGTGAGCGGAGCAGTTGTTTGCTTGCAAAGAAGAAATGAATGCACCTAAGAATTTGGTTTTGTAAAACTGAGTCTACACTACAGTTTTACATGCATAAATAAGGCAGGAGTTTTTTGGATTTGTTAGACACTTGAATTTGGCTGGTGTGATACACAATGCCTCTGTTATGGTACTTAGAAGCCCCTTTGAAGAATTAAGAGTATACAGATAAAACTAATATAATTTTTTGGTCTACAGTCATTATTTTCCCTAAACAAACTTCCTGAATGATTACATGTCATCACAGTTGAGTAGTAATTTCCCAAATACAATAGTTCATATG
Source organism: Picathartes gymnocephalus (assembly GCA_013390045.1). Taxonomy (NCBI): domain Eukaryota; kingdom Metazoa; phylum Chordata; class Aves; order Passeriformes; family Picathartidae; genus Picathartes; species Picathartes gymnocephalus. Next base: position 25,538 of record WEKY01027667.1, read on the forward strand.
GTTTTCCAGTTTTATCAGAGGAGCTCAAATTGAAAAAAAGGGAAAAAAACAAAGTTGTCATATTTAACAGATTAGAAAAGGCAATTTCTCTCTCACTCAGAGAAAATTCAACCTTTTCTTTCATGCTAATTCACATCTTGTTGAGACAGAGCTTAATCCCATATGCGCGTCTTGAGAATAATTTGTGCAAATAAATTAAGGAATACATTAGTTTACATGCAGTATCTCTCTGCAAAAACTCTTTCAGGCAAAATATCTATACCCTCTACATTTTTCCCAAGTCTCTTCAGTCATTTCCAAGACAGCACTTAACCGTGTAATAATTGAGTGCACATTATGATTCTGCTACTTTATTATCCTAAATCCTCTTTTCCACTAAACATATGCCTATGTATAAGTAGGTACTGAGTGGGTAATGTTGCTGTCGTGCAAGCATTTTCTTATATCAAGATAATCTTAGCATAATTTTAGGAACAACCTTTCTAGAAGAGAAATGGTAAAAACAAAAAACTTGGCATTAAAAAAGCATCTATTTTGGTTTTTCCTTGAATTCTGTATTTATTTAACAAATAAAACTTTTTTGTTGGCAGCTATCAAATGCAAATTGTTCATTAAATTAGTGACACTACAATTAGGTAGATTCTTTCCTACATATGGTAGGTTGTCCCAAAAATTGAACTGATACCTGCATTTTTTTTAATTTGTTTTGTAAGATGCTCATAGTGTAAGTGATCATAGAATTTAAACCCGCATTGTATAAAAACAAAAGAACAGACATTCAAATGAAAATAGGCATTCAAATGAAAACATGTAAGTATTTATCTCATCTCCAATAATGGCAAAAAAGCAAACACTCAGGAAAAGAGGATAAGACCAGAATTACTATCTAGATTATCCTCTGCATGTAGTCCATGGAAATAGTTTCCAAATATAATATCCTCATAATTTTCAGATTCTTTAAGGAAGATTAAATGTCTTTTTAGGGGCAAATATCTTTCTCTGGATCTTCATTATATCTGCTGGACCCAAGATGTGAGTAGCTGACATCAGAAAGGTAATTTATCCTGATCAGGTTTGATAATCCGTAGAACTCACCTATTCCTTCTTCAAGTATTCCCTGTGGTGATATGCAAAAACAATATCTTCATTCTTCTTTCTTGAGTACAGAAGGATTCATACCTTCATTACTTGAACTGATAGCATATCCCAACACAGCATTTTGGAGTTTACACCCTTCGAACCCAAAACTTTTTGTGGATCAGGCTCTTTGATGAAGTTCTGAAAGTCAAGTTTCATTTTCAAATGTAGTCTCATAAACTTTTGAACCTCTTCTGTTTCCCCTTTAAATTCTATTTTAAAGTGATAAATATTGCACAAATTAAATTGGATGTGTTAAAATGTGTTACAGACCTCTTAAACCATTGTAAAGATAGAAAAGAAAGACTAACATGCCAGCAGTTGGATTCTCAGTAAATACTCAGAATATATCAGCATACAGGAAAAATCAATATTTTTACAGAAAGTAATATATAAGATGAAAAATGATGAATCACATGGAAGCTCATAATCTTATGAGTGTCATAGCCTATCAGGCATTCATTTTGGATAAGTAATCTTAATATCACAGGATAAAGATTATATAAAGGAATTGCCAATATTTTTTTATGGAAATGGGAAAATTCAGGGTTAAAATAGAGACGAGAGATTTCTTTTCATCATCAAGTGAAAAGATCAGCAAAAACTCACATGGAGCATCTTTCTGTATCTCTGTGGGAATTCTGCTTCTTGTGATCTGCTGCTGCCAGATTTAATGTGCTGAATTTATTATACACAAAGTTGTCTGACTCACAAGTTGTTTTTATTTCCTCAACACTGCTTTATGTTGTCGTTCAACAGCATAAAATGGTTAAATAAACTGTGTTTTTGCACTATAGACTCTATATTTTAAGGAAAAGGACGTGTTATAAAATATATTAAATACATACTAAAAATAAGTGCAATTTGCCAACTGCATGTTACTTGTAAAACAGTCTCTAATTCCTTCTTCAGGTTCTTCTTTTAAATATTCATCATATACAATGATTCTCACTGTTGACCTCTGACCGCATCACCTGTCATCCCTGATGAAGGTATTAATCTGGTCAGGACAAGAAATAATTTTTTTTCTAGTTTGCTCCGTTTTCTGATTTGAAACACAGTAAAGCAGAGCTAAGAAGTTAGGGGAGGGCCCCTTTCTTATTTGGATTGGCCATATCACTGCGTTACTGAGTGTTGCGAGGAAACAAGGGTGGGAATATGCAGAGACTACTTTTATTTGAGCATCTTTTATCTTGCACACCTAACGTACACAATTTAGGATTTCTCAGATATGATTTCTTGGCCAACAGTAAATAACAAGGATACAAAAGTACAAAAAATACAAGTAGCATAATCATTAATCTCTTTACCAGTCCCATGGCGGGAACAATTGATGAGCCTCTCCCAGCCAGGGAATTGTCAGTTCAGTGAGGAAGGGTTAGATCTGTTACATTTTGAAACTGACTGACTTAATGTTGCTGAGATGTCTTCTGATGTTCTGCTTTGTCTTGTTTGCTTTATCCTTTTTCATGTCAGTGCTTTTCCTCTTGTGTCCTTCAACTGCTGAAGACAACTATCTCAGCTACTGCACTTCTTGCTTTTCTTTTTCTTATCTTGCACAGTTCTCGTTCCCATATTTTCTTATTTCTTAATAATAGCTTTCTTAGTAAAACCAAGTCTTAGTCACAAAGTCGTCATGCACCAAACTAGGCCTGAATCACATTCAGCTGAATCCTTAAACAGTGGGTTACAACAACAACAGCATGCAGAGCTGAACAGATTTACCCAGTTTGTGGTGAGTCTGGATTATAGTCTGGCCATCCCTGCTGAGCTCAATGCCTTATCTACTAGGCCACATTGCCTGCCTTCAGTAACAGCACAAATATACCAGCATTGCCCTACCCCTGTGCTAAAGAACACCACTGAGATTGCAAAGTCATTATTCAAGGTCATTATTCATTTGCAGATGCTGCAGTGGAGTTACTGATATCACCAACTTCACTGCTTTTTCTATTTATATAATCTGAGATAGACTAATCATATAACCACTTACTCTTTTAAATAGAAGTCCTGCACTATTTAGCCTTCATTTGGAAAGGATTATTCAATATTCTGTTGCCTTCCATTTCCAACACTTTATTGGTTGCACAATATTAAAGACAATTCCTCATGGTATTCTCTATAAAGCTCACCTTTGCAGTTACCTACAAAGTTTAACAAAAAATGTTGGCTGTGTCATTTATGTTAGTTAGGACCTCACTTCTAGACAAAAGACTTTTACATAACATTCATTGTTGTTTCCACTCATGCCATGAAAATACAAAGCTCAGCATCAAACAATCTTCAAAATTACCATGGTTTGTTCTTGTAGTAATAGTAGCTAAGAGTCCAGTATTAAAAATCTACTACCCCTTTTCCTTTAATTTTTGGTTGTCATGAAAAGCAAAGGTAGTCTAAGTCAAGAATGCTTCAGGGCTCTCGGAAGCCTTTTAGAACAAGCCTACAGAAACAGCACCTGAGTATTTCTGTCAAGTAAAGATTTAACTTTCTTTCATTCTGCTATTTGCAGGAATTCTTGATCTCCCTCTGCAACAGTCCTAGGGTTCTGGAGGAAAGAAAGATGAATTTAGAAATACTGAGAAAAATGTATCTGCAAAAAATTTCACTGTCTGGGAATAAAAATTACAGATTTTTAGGTAACAGCTATTTCAATGATTGACAAAACTTGAGATTTCTGGTGAGTAATATTTTAGGCCCTCATTCTTTTTTTTTTTATATCTACAAGCAGATATGGTCCCAATTCCAGTCTGCATTATTTAAAGGTGAAATAAAGCACTGAATATATATTTTACACATCAAGGGATGTTTACCAAATACACAACCACCTGTTCTTCTCTAGTTTAAGAGTAGTCTTTACTGTGCAGATAATTAAGGCAATGTAAGTAATGTAGGCTGAAGAGGAAAACCTTGTGTCTGAATTTATGCAATAAAAAGAAGGTATTTAAATCTCACAAGTAACTAGAGTTCCAATAAGTGTAATTTGTGTCCATCAGTGCTCACTTCCTAATGTCTTTGTTTTCTTCAGCTCCTCACCATAGATCTGGGAATTCTGGGAACCAAAATTCTCATTTTATAATATGAGATTGAATATGTATCAGTTTTCTGCAGAAGGTTTATTTTTGTTCTATACCTTTGGCCAAAATCATGTTTCCTTGAATATAATTTCTACTGTATATGTGATTGGCATATCAATTGTCTAGTAGTCTTGACTAGTATTTTTCTTGTATTCTAGTAGTTCCAAAATTCTAACTCTTATCCCTGTCAGCCTACAAAAATAATATTGTCATAGAGAACCAATGCAACTATATCCATAGAAACCTAAGAACGAGTACTCTTCTAGCAAAATAAATGATATGTACATTTTATTTTCTTTCTCATATGTGAAGATCGACAGTGATGAAAATAAGCTTACAGAATGGAGGGTCCTACTATTTCTGTAGATAATCAAAACCTCCAATAGCTCAAAATCTCACCAGGTCTGACTTTCCCATTTGTAACAAAATTTCCTTTCTGTGATTTATTTTAGAATTTAGAAAATAAGATTTTTGGAGTACAGACTCCCAATTAATTGGTTGGAATTAATAATGGTATGATTTGGGAATCTATTAACAAGTGAGAGATTGACAATGAGAGATTATACTTTCCACAAATATACTAACAATTTTTCATTTTAAAGGTTATAGGATTTTCACATTTACAACATATTTTTTTCAGTAAAAGTGACATGAGATTTTCCTTTCTGCCTGAAGAAATTCCCTATAGTTGCATGTGACTTAAAAATCAGTGTGCCCAATGTTTCTTAAAGCAATGACTATGGATTATTTTTTCCCTCTGGTGCAGCTCAAGTTCAGTGCCATACATCTGCTGTATTGTACACATGAGGTATTTTCTGATACAGGATCCTGATATTTTTAATAAGAATTTTGCATTCTGGCAATGAGACTTTCTCATATAATTAACTAACATCCTTGCTCACAAATTAAACTCATTCAGTTCTGGAGAGATCCAGAACACCTTTTTGTGTGTGACAGTATGGTGCATTTTTTCCATGGCAAAGTGATACTCTCCTAACCCCTCATCTTTCCATAGATATTAAGCACTGACAATCTTCACTTTGCTGAAAAGGACCTCTCTGATTTATAATGCTCATACTTACTAATTTATCTGTAAAGGCCAATTAGCTGACTGAAGAGCTCAAATGAATCAGTAGTAAAATGGCCATTGCAGCAAGGACTTAGCCACTATCAAAGTAAATCATTTCTCCCTTTTAATAAGACTCAAAAAAAATTATTTCAGCTGTCCGTTGCCTATGCCTCCTTCACTGATTCAGATTCAGTTTTCTATGGGCCAATTAAAGTCATGTTTGCTGAAATACGTTTCAACACAATTTAGCAGGAAGCAGTAAGTGGAGAAAATGGAAAAAACAAGGCATACGTTTGGATTAACAGAGTACAACCTTTGCAATGGACTCAGACCTTAGTAGCAAACAAATTATTTTTATCTAGAAAGCCAGAAAAAGACAAAATATAAACATAATTTCATAATAAAATAAACACAGAAATTAAGATTACAGTGCTTATTTTCCCAGCGTGAACACTGTTAAGTTATGACTTGTCATAGAGTTGGAGTTTTGTTTGATTTTTTTTACGCTATTTTAGCCTATGTCTTGTTTTACTAAACAAGACATAGGCTAAAATAGCGTAAAAAAAATGATGAGGCACTTTGCAGATTTGTGGAGTTCACCAACAACAGTGTGGTTGTGTTACCATTTGTCATTGAAGCAATTCTCTTCTTAAAAGACACCTCATGTCCTAAAGTCAGTTCCTTCTTGTGCCCTCTGCTGTTCCAGCAATCTAAATAAATCAAGGTCCCTTTACAGAAATGCATTAATGTGGAAGCAACTCAGAGCTTCTACCCAGCTCATCAGAGTTTACATCTTCTTATATATTTTTACCTTGCAGTTATATAGTGACTTTGAAGGAGATGAGGGTATTATCTGAAAATTGCATACATATATTTTGTCAGGTAGCAAAATTTATATAGACCTATTATTTTTCTGAGTCCTTCTACATCCATCCTGAGAATATATGCTCTCTTTAAAGTACTATAAATCTAACTATCCCCTAAATCACCTTGGAGACTTCTGTCAAAATGAATACAATTAAAGCGATCAAGAGTTTTCCAAAGTACTTGTCTTTCTAAAAACCATAATACTGGTTTTGTTTTATATTTATGAAAATGCAAAATAATTATTGATTTATCCAAAGGCAGCAAAGAGTCTTTCTTAAAGTGTTGGAAGGCATTCTGAGTTGGAATGATGGAGTGCCTAACAGCCTATATTCTACAGCAAAAAGCGAATCTCTGTCATTAAAATATATGCAACAGTCAGGTATTTGTTAAAATGTGTTTAGTTTTAGAATGTATTATTTATTAAATAAACTTGATTTTTATTGCCTCTTTTATTATCTTCTTCCTTTTCTATTGTTCCAGGATATTTTGTAGCCATTTGTATTCAAAACACAATGTTAAGATTGTAGAATGTTTCCTGCTAGATGAGAGGTTTAAAAAGTCCGAAGAAATTTATAGCTAATGGCAGCATATAACTGATGAAGGCTTACTGGTTGCTTTATTTACCAAAGTTGAATGGTATTGTAAGCCTGGTACTCCATTAAGTAAATGTCTTCAGTTTGAAGATGCAGTTGCCTCCTCTTTAATTTGGATGGTTCTAGTGTTACAGTTACTGAAAATAGCTTAGCTATTCACTCTCTGAGTCATTGTTTTAATACATTGAAGTACAACCATAATAGAATCATTTCATCCTCCTGTTAAAATCCTGGAATGAAGCTGAAAGAAAGCAATAGGTTCATCCAGGACTATTAATAATGGTAAAGAGTGACCAGAATGAGAACAGGGTGAAGAGCATCTCAGGATATAACTGCAGACAGAAATGGTAAGGGAAAAAAAGGTAACACCATGGAGCAGTAGGAAAGTTAAGCTACAGGGAAAAGTTTTGTAATGGAGGTCCTTATTCCATTTCCAGCAACACTCCTAAACATCATACTTAATCCGCCTGGAACAAGAATCTTTGCCATTGAGCTAGAGACACTCAAAAATATTTGCTTGACACCTTGAAAGCCAACTAGAGTATTTATGTATCCAGCTCCAGTAACTGATTGCATAGCTAGGGCTGTTTCTTTTCCCTGGGGGATTGGATTTTGAGGTGGGAGTTTGGCGGAGGGAGGGGAGACACAGAACTTTAAACAGTTTAAACGCATGCTTGTCTCAGTCCTACTTAAAGCCACAACAAAACATCAAAGACACTCCTAGCTCTTTCTTCATAGGTTTAAAAGATAATTAAGATCTTTTCCTCCAGTATCTTCAGCTCACTGAGTGCCACTTGACTTAAAAGGGAAGGAAACAGTCTAATAATGTACACACTGAAGTGTACTTAGCTATTCATAGCTCATAATATCTTTCAGAGAAGAGAGGTTTAGTGACTCAAAATCCTAGGCCAAATTCAAAATCTCTTCCTTTCCTCCCATGCACTAAAGAACAACACATGTGCAGACATGCACTCACAGACATGGTGGCTGGGAAGTGTCCTTCGTGCTGGAAAAAAGCTGTATTAACTGTTAGACAGAAAATTAGAAAATAATTGCTCAAAGGATGAGTATGGCTTCCTGATTTCAAAAAGCAAATCAGGTGGATGCCCTTATGAGCAAAGAAATTCATCTGTCACATGGTCTTCCACTTACTGATAGAAAGATGAGAATTAACTGAATGGACTCACAGCTGCACTGATACACAAAAACAAAGGTAGTTTTCTGCTCCAAAGACTTAACTCAGCATGTATTCAATCAAGATTGTATTCTTCTATCTTGGTAATTAGATTGAAGATAAAATGTATTTTCTTCTCACATTTCTGCTCTTTTTGTACAAATAAAATTGATATCCTCTGATACACTTCATCTGCAGTTCATAGTTAGTTTTGAAAGCTTAATAAACAAATTTTTATAGAATAAATTTCTCTGATGCATTTAATGGAAAAATGTTAGCATGAAAGCTGAATGCCATTGGATTATTTTGCAGACTTTATTTTTTTTTCCAAATAAGGAAATTGCGACAAATAAAATTAATTGTAACAAAACATGTCAAAAAGAATCAATTAAAAAAAAAAAAACACAAAGCCAACCCCAGGAGTACAGAAGTTTGTTGCAAGTAGAAATTTATCTTACAGACCAAATGAGGACTTCCTTACAAAAGATGCTTCTGCTATCAGTTTAAAAAGATCACATTCCCTCACTGGTGCATGCAACCCAGATTCAGAGCAGCTACTAGAGTCATACAGAAATCTGCTGATATGAAACATAAGACAAAAAATATAGCCAGCAGTCTGAAACACCTTACCTACAGGGCATTAGTGATGCACTTAGGAAAAATTACTGCAAAGGACCTAGTACCTAATTCTTTACAAGTCATCTGCACCACACATTAAAAAAGGAAAAAAGAAGTCAACATATAAGCCCATGAATCTATTTTGCATACGATAAAAGGCTGTTTTTTACTTGTAGTTTCAGTGGGAAAGGTAACAAAATCAACATGTCTTGAGGTACAGAGACTAATTTCAAAAAATTCTGAGGATCACAGAAATACTCCTGAGGCTATTAGGCTTCAATCAACAGACCACAGGGAGTCCACAAATTAGTTTTAAGAGAGAAATGAATTTATTTCTAAAAATCACTGTCATTTCAGTAGGTTTTAGTGAACTTTGGATTTTGTGAAAAACAAACTGGAAAATCTTTTTAATGGAAATGATTCGCCAGTCTTTAGCCAGCCTGCAGCAATAGAAGCCCCAGTTCATCAGGATGCTGTTCTGGTTTTGACTGGGTCAGAGTTCATTTTCTTCTTAGTAGCTGGTACAGTGCTGTGTTTTGGATTCAGTGGGAGAATAATATTGATAACATACTGATGTTTTGGCTGTTGCTCAGTAGTAATTACTCTGAGGCAAGGAGTTTTCAGTGTCTCATGCTCTGCTAGCAAGGACATGCACAAAAAGCTGGGAGAGATCATAACCAGGAAAGAAGACCCAAACTGTCCAAATGGATGTTCCATACTATAATACATCATGTCCAGTATATAAACTGTGGGGAGTTTATTTGAAGGGGGATGATCACTGCTCAGGGGGAGGCTGGGCCTCTAGCAGGAAGTGCTGAGCAATTGTAGTGTGCATCACTTGTTCCTCTTGGGCTTTGTCTCCTTTCCCTCTCCTTTTTATTCCGATTATTAGTTCTTGTAGTATCATTATTATATTTCATTTTGCCATAATTATTAAATGTGAATTTTATTTTCTTTTCTGTCCTGACTTTCCTCCCATTCCACCATGGGGGGAGAAGGGAAGTGGGTGAGCAGCTGTGTGGTACTTGGCTGCCAGCTGGGGTTAAACCATGACAGATGCACAACTAAAAGCTTGGAGATAAGTGAGTTGCATCTTTTTTGATCTGTTATAAACTCCAGTTCTCAAGTGATAGAAACAACAGTTAAGGTTTCACGGAGGCGTAACACATAATCATTTTGCAAGTGCAATGAAAAAGAATATTCTGTTGGAATGAGCATGTTTGCTGAAGGGTGATATGCTTCATCAACGGGTGTGTTACAGGAGATGATTTCAATGACAGAGAGAAATTAGGACTGACAAGCTAAATAGTCCTGACATTTCTGTGCGTGGACAGGGTCTATTCTAGTACAAGTTTTACCACTGGAACTCTGCAACAGACCTGGCTGCCAGCCAACATTCAAAATTCCTTGAAATACAAGCAGTAGGCAAAAAGACCCATTTCTTGGGCCATTTGCATGTTGAAGTTTTATTTTCTTGGCTAATAGTAGAATTTGCACTTTAGCCAGCTGGATGAAATCTTAAAAACTCTTAGAATTTGCATAGAAATTTAGCTTAACTAAAAGGTATCTGACATCAAAAAGCCGACCAATGTCATTTCTTCAAAACCAATTCATCCCACCCATCCATCTGCATTTCTTGCTACTTCCATTATGTTATTCCAAACGCTTCCAGCAAAGATATAATTTTAAGCCTAGTGAAAACCATTCCCTGTGAAACAATGAAAGCATCGCATATATCCAATAGCAGAGCTTACTTGTAAAGGAATATGTTATTGAATTGGAAGAAGTTTCATATCTTATTCCCATAGAACTAGATGAAAGGGATAATTTGAAGCATACTCTTATAAAACACTGAGCTTTTGACTTCATGGACATTCTTTGTTTTTCCTGTGTAACATATTTCAGATAACTGTATTAAAATAAGAAAGCTATCTTAGCAATACAAAGACATCTGTCATTATTCTAAAGTACAGAGCTGATGAGTGTTTACCAAAATTTGTCCAAATTTCCCTAGCAAAGACCAATTTTTATTTGCTCACACCATCATGAACTTTGAAGTCATTTAGGCTTAAATGTTCTCTGCTCCAAATGCCTCTGTCAAGTGAACTGGGTGCACATGTGCAAGAAAAGCTTCAGTCCAATTGATATCAAAGAGCTTGCCTTGAAAAACTGAGCAAAAGCAAAGAATTGGCTCTTTAAGTGTTCCAAACTCTGCTTTGCTACAAAGCTTGTTTTGTATATACTTTCCCCTCACTCTCAGAGCAGTGGCTCAGATTTAATTGTTTCTTTCTTAACCACGGGTTATCATTTCACAGTGAGTCATAGAATGGTTTGGGTAGGAGGGGACCTTAAAGATGATCTAGTACTGAGCCACCTGCCATGGACAGAGACACCTTTCCCTAGAGCAGGCTGCTCAAAGCCCCATCCAACCTGGCCTTGAAGACTACTGCAAATAGAGTCAGAAGTTCCATCTACTTGCTGTAGCTGTTACCAGGGCAAGGGAAACAATGAAAAGAAACAAACAAACCCACACACAAAACTTGAATATCATTGGGGTGCTGCTGGATTTGTGTAGCTTAGTTGTGTACAAATTGAGGCTGCATCTGTCAAAGAATTTCTATGGATTTTCATTTTCTTATGTCTCTAGACCATGACGTGTGCAGGGTTTGACAGGTGTTTGCCATGCCACTGGCTTAAGTCCAAAACCAGACAGCTACCTCCATTACCTGTAAAGAAACATAGCATGGCAGAGGTGAAAGAAATGGCACAAGGATCCTGGCTGAGAGGTCAGGGCCGAGGCTATGGAAAGTTCTATTTAGGGAGAAGACCTGATACACACAAATGGCATTGTCAGGAGTCTGGGGGTGCACAGGGATTTGGGAGGGGATGTATACAGGACAGTTAAACCCACCTGACCACAAGGATATTTAAAATTATGTGGCATCATGCTTAGCAAGAAAACCAGGAGAATCACAGATTAAATTAGGTTGGAACAGACCTCTGAGATCATTGAGTCCAACCTATGAAAAAACACAACCATGTCAACTAGATAATGCCACTAAGTTCCACATCCATTCTTTCCTAAAAAACCTCTTGGACAGTGACTCCACCACCTCTCTGGGCAGTACATTCCAATGTCTAATCACCCCTTCTATGAAGAATTTTCTCCTGATGGACAACCTGAACCGCCCCTGGCACAGCGTGAGGCCATTTCCTCTCTGGGTGGTTGCCTGGGGTAAGCCCCTGACTCCACCTGGCTACAACTTCCTTCCAGGCAGTTGAAGAGTGTGCTAAGGTCTGTCCTGAGCCTCCTCTTCTCCAGGATAAGCACTCAGCTGCTCCTCGTAAGACCTGAGCTCCAGACCATTCACCGGCTTCATTGCCTTTCTCTGGACTTGCTCCAAGACTTCCATGTCCTTCCTGAATTGAAGCAGGAAGGAAAGGATTTTTAAAGTGATGGAATTTGTCGTCTCAAGTAAATGTAAGGCATGATGGAACTCTGCTTTCCTGGGGATGGCTG
>WEKY01027672.1:2066-35688 GCA_013390045.1 Picathartes gymnocephalus
CACCCGCCGAAAGGCGCCGCCCGGAGCCGCGGGCCGGGCCCGGAGCGGCCTCGGGGGGAACGGGGAATCCCGCCCGCAGGGACGCGCTGTGGCCGGCGGGGTGAGCGCCCGTCTTTCGGACGCGAGCAGCTGCGGCTGTGCCAGGCACCTGAACGCCGCGGGGAGCTCATGGCACCTGGCTGGCGCCGCAGGTGGCGGCCGGGCGCGGGAGCGGCCCCTGCAGTGCCCAGCCGGGCGTGGGGAACGCGGCGGTACCGCTGCTGGCCTGTCCCCACCAACGCGCCGGGTTGTGCTGGCAGGACGCGAACGCCCCAGCCCAGGGGTGGTGCCACACCTTCCCCCGGTCACTCCGGCGCCACGGGAGGCTTTCCTTTAGCCAGGCACAGCCTCAAGTGTGTTAGAAAGCCTGGCAAGCATCTGCTCTGGCTGAAGGACGAGGGCTCTGCAGAGGAAACCTGGCTCCCTTGCCTCCGCAGGGGGGTGGCCTTCCCCAGAAAGACGTTTTGACAGCTGAATTTCCACCACAAAACTAATAAGGTAATAAAGGGGCCAGAGTGGCTTAGTAAATTCATACTTCCACGCACCTAATAGTGCTCTCCGTACTCTGTCCCCAGGACCTTCTAATACACACTTGTTCTTGTGGTACAGTAAGCTCAGTTTTGTAAAAGGGTGGGGCACGAGTGGTGCCCTGAAACTGCACAGAGAAGGTACCAGAGCCCCAGCAAAATCTCTGGAGAGATCACAGCAAAACATCTCTGGAGGGTCCGTGTGTGTAAGACTCGATGGGAAGCACTGGCGCAGGGCACGGGCAAGCTGAGAAACGGGCAGACCATGAATGTGTACAGGGCAGAAAGGTTTTTAAATTTTCCAATAAAGATTGTCAGGCACTGGAGGAGATGGCCAAGGTTTCCGTGGTATCTCTTGGAGATTTTCAGCAGTTCAGCTGGCCCCGACCTTGAGCAACTTGATCTACTTGTGAAGCTCTGAGCAGGCGACAGGACTAAAAGACCTCCCAGAAGTCCTTGTCAACCTAATGTTTTCTGTGATCCTCTGATTCAGAAAAAAACAGTATCAAGGGTAAGTCAATCAGAGGGAGCCCTCTAAGTGTGTGAAAGGAGCTGTGAGGCCCCAGCAGAGGCATTTTTGCCCACTGTTTGGTGGGGGACAAATGCAGTAACACTGTTGCCTGGAAGTCCTGCTCTGAGTCATCCCAGGAGACATTTCTGCAAGGCACAGCAGAAAAGGAGAAGTGACTGATGAGCCCTGAAGGGGGGTGGGGAGGGGAGCTGGCCCCATGGAAGCTCAGAACAGGGAATTTTAGTCTTACTCATCATATTATTTTTGTATTTGGGTTTTCAGATGTAAAGCTCAGTATTTCTGTCAGCATATTAACTCTGTGTGCACCTTAAGTTTGTCCACTAGTCCCAGTGACTCCTTTTATGCCTGACTTCATGCACAGACACACGACTTCCAGCTGGGAGCTCAGTCTGACTGGCACTTTGCTAGTTATTCTAAGGAATAACTGAATTGCCTGGTCAGTGCTGTTTAATTTGGGCAGAATTCAGTGTCATTTTGAAGGAAGAAGAAAAAAGATGGGCCTGGTCTGGGAAAGATAAAGCTGGAGAGCAGATTAGGGTAGAGGAGTGAAATGTGGCAGATGAACAATAGAGGATTTACAAAAGTTAGAATGGAGATTCATGCTGATTTACCTCATCTTTACAAGTGTTAAGCAAGAAATGGAAGGGAAATCTATGTGATGATGAAAAACAAATGGTGCTGGAAGGTCTAGCAGACTCTAAACCCCTAGCAGAAGATCAGCATGTATTTGTTCTTTGCTGGAGTTTCAGACTTAAATAGTGAGGTCACAATACTACCCTACCAAGCTGGGTATGTGTTTTGTGTTTGATACACAATTGTCTTTGTCTTAGATCTAAATGTAGTTAATGCTAGGTTCTAACCATGAAAGAAGCTTTCCTTATGTTTTTCAGTGCTCAGTAATAAAAAACCTGATTTCTATAACCTAGCACAGATTCATGTCTCCAGGGGCCAACTCTGGTTCCTGCCCCTCAGCTGGCAGAGGACAGGCTGCAGTTCTGTACTCATGTTTCAATATCAGTGCTGCAGGCATACACATAGTTCATAACCAACATTCACATTTCCATTCTCTGCATGGAGTGAGATCTACATCCCTCCCTAGTCAGGACCATATTCTCTGTGCTGGTGCCAAGGTTCACACTCTCAGCTACGGCGAGTAATGAGACCTGTGCTGTCACTCACCTTGATAACTGTAGGCTTCACACTGTACAGAGCTACCGACCCTGTAAGTGGAGAAGCCATCACTTGGCAGAGCTGTAAGAGTAGTAGTTGTAAGGCATAGTGTGAAGAGAAGGTTGCAATATCAGGCCTCTGTAATGAAGGGGTTGATGGAGTGCAAAAGGATCTCTGAAGCTACTACTGTGTTTCAGAACAATGCCTACACCTCTAGCCAGCAGAGACAAAATTTAGTTTTCCAGCTTCCTAAATTCAGGAAGATCCATTACTAGCATTGACCACTCAAATTTTAAGCGCAGTTATTGCAGCCTAGTCCAGTTTTCATCTAATGAGGAAGTCACAACAGTGTAGAGGTCAGTGGTTTACAGTCTCCTTCCAGACTCTTGATGAATCTGTGCAGTCTCCGTTTGGGTAAAACACAGAACTGCTCAGTAGGTTGGTACAAACAGCTCTGTAAAAAGACCAAGGAGGACATCTCCTGCTGTGTTTCAGTCTGACATCCTGCATTATGAAATAAGTTCTCAAAGATGGAAAAAAACTATGAGATCAGGGTTTTTCCATTTCTGTTTGTCTAAGGTGACAGAAGTTGTATAAAGCTGGCACTAAAAAAAAGTGCAGTTGATAGCTAAGTTCATCTGAGGTACTCAAAGTAGGTGGGGGAAGCCCTTTTTTTTCTTTTCTAGTTGACAAAGAAGCCCAGGACTGGAGTAATAGTGGGAGTGTCACAGGAAAGATTGAAACTTAGTGGCAGACATCATGGAGGAGGATTCAGAAGAATAGCAAAGGGAATTGTCACTGAATCACAGCTAACATTCACAAGAACATATTACCAGTAATCTGAGGAAACTTGATGTTTTGGTTAAACAGAACAATTCACATGCAACATCAAGATGAGCAATCCAGTGCACAGCAATGATTTCCTGGTGCTATGATCAAGGACAGAAATGTGCAAGCATGAGTAAATTTAGCAGAGAATCAACAGGTCTAGTGGAAGAAGGAAACAAGGAGCTTGGGGCAAGAAAGATTATGTAGAGTCCAACTCAAAGTAGCCTTAGGAGGAGAAAATTGGGATGAAGGCATAGCATCTCAAAGATGAGGTCTGTAAGACTGATCTTAGTTGGATAGAGGTGGTATCAGATAAAATAGTGATAAAGATAGCTGAGAAAAGTTGTGAGACACAGTACTGCCAAATCCTTGTCACCACACAGCTTCATACTAGGTGTTTTGTATTTTATCTTTTGTTTTGTATTCCCAGAAGCCAAACCTCTTGACATACTGAGAGGGCCCGTGGAATCTCAATCTCTCTTTGTTTCAGAAGTTCTTAATTAGGCAGCTTGAAAAATTTTGAAACATGAAACTGGCAAAATTGAAAAAAACTGACCACAAAAATAAGAACCCCAAATTAATATTGCAATGATCTAAAAATGTTTTAACCAGCCATGACATGTTTCGGTTCATCCCATGTTTCTGAGTGTCACAAATTTTGCACTATCAGAAATGGGCTATGCTCTAAACACGGTGTGTTTTTTCCCAGCTCAGGCATTTACTTACACCAGGGAAATGCATCTGCTGGTTGGCAGAGCCTGTGGCTCCACAAAGATCACAGATCCTGAGTTTGAAAGCTTATCTACCACCCTCATTTCTTGCTATTGCCACAGGCATCTTCTCAGCAGTCTGGGGCTTTGCTCCCTGAATGCTATGCTTGTCCTACACAGCTGCCCATCCCTGATAACACAGCTGAGGAGCCCAGAGGAAGTTGTACAAGATGCTTTTGTCAACACGCCTTCCCACATAGACCATCTCCCATCTCCTTTGTTACTGTAAATTGACATCAGAGCTGCTGAATCATGATAGGGGAGTCACAAAAATGTTATTTATGTTGTAGAAACAAGGCCCCCTCCCTCTCATTGTTTCCTGCCTGTGTCAAAATGGAGTCACTGATTTTCATCCTAGCTCCTCCTGCACTGGCACTTGAGGTGAAGCACTCTGAGTTCTCCTTTGGGTGGGGATAAACTCCATGTACAGACACAACCAAGACTTGATTCTGGCCTGTGAAAAGACAGCCCTGCGGAACAGACACTGTCTGGACAGCTCACGATCAAAAGCCATTTGGAACCTGCTTCTAAGAGATTTGCCTACACGGTCAGACCCCAAGGGAGTTTTTCAAATGAACCACTGCACATTTTAAAAGCTGACCTACGACACAGAGGACTTCTTTGCACTACAAAAATATTTTGTTAGGGTGCTTATTTGCAACAGGCGTTATTCACAAGCCTGTAGATGGAGCTGAGCTATGGTTTGCCTTTTGAGCACTGTAACGGAGTTCCCAACACACCATGGTGTTGAGGAGAGAAAACAGCACTGTGTCTGGGAAGAGGTGCATGGAACAGGATGACTTGGTAGCTTTAGACAACACAGAAAGGCACAAGAAGAACATAACAAAAAGACAAGAAAGAGGCAGGAGGAGACAACAGTACAAGAAGTTACCAAAACATTAAAAATACACAGGGAACCAGAGTAAGTTATGTCAAAGGGAAAGCCTGAGAGGCCTGGCAATACAGAAGGAAAGGAAGAGATCATTAGCAAGCCATCCAAAAACTTCATGATGATCAAAATTTTCTGTGTATAAAGTCATAAGCATTTAAAGATTTATGTGCAGATAAATACTTTTCAAAGCCTTATTTTCATAGCCGAGTGAGATTTAACTTTCCTACTTTAAACTAATACATAGGCTCCACATAGATTTGCCCAAGTATTCAGGGGAAACTTCCAGATTTTTACTGTATATAAAATTTACCAAGATAAAATACCTGTTGTTCTTTTGCAGAAATTAAATTTAAAACTACAACATCAGTTAGACAAATCTAGGAAAATTCACAAATTAACTAATTTAATTCACAAATGAATATAAAGTTGTAATTTCTTTCACTAGAATCCTGTTCCTCTGCTATTCTCTTCCAAATTCTTGTTTTCTAACCAACTAACAAAGTTGTACTCTAAAAGAAAATATGGGAAAGCAATAAAAATTTCAGTTCTTCATTTACTGAGTCTTCTCCACTAACTATGACTCACCCTAAGATTATCAAAATGCATAATGAACTCAAAATAACAAACTACTCTGGAACTATGACCTAATGTAGCCAACACAAATAATTGAATTTTAAGGCATTACAAAATTCTTATTTTTGCTATTATTGTAGCAGTAGGTGAGAAGAACCTTTGGCTGAAATTATACCTGCGCAGGAAAAACTCTTGTAACCTAGTTGGAAATGAAATGCAAAAAGTGAATGACAGAACCTGTAGAATAAATTATGGGAGAGAAAAGAAGATAAATTTTAAAAATATGCCACTGACTTACATGAACCGTGTGACTGAGATAATGTGAAAAATTTCTTTTTTAACAACAAATGGAATCATCTTTCTTGCTCAATTCAGCTGCCATTGTTTGGCTCACAACACACTAAAACAGGACAAAATTAAAAATACTTGCATAGTCATTACTAAGTGTCTAGTGAAAAACAGACCATAAAACTCTGCATAAACTTCCCTATCATGTGCTTTATGTATTTCATAGTTTCAAACATATCCATCCCAATTCTATTGAGAAAACATCCTGTTGTACCACTGTTATACAAATGTTTGTAGAACTGTGCTCAAATGTCACTGGCTGTTGAGCTACAATCCTTTTGAAATCATTAGCCTATGCTAAGTAAAGTTGACACCACTTTTGCTGCTGCATTTCCATCAAATATAGGGCAGATTTAAGACCAAGTGAGTGAGTTATGCTCCATAACTGATAAAGGATGAGTGAGAACAAGGACAGAGGGAGAAAGTCCTTCATTGAACTTTTTTTTTTTTCCTGGACCTGCATGGATTTTAAGGTCTGTAGCACAGTTTCAGCTGTCTTTTCATTGTGGTAATACCATTTAGTGCTGGTATTGCTGCTTTTTTTTTTTTTTTTATTTAAAAGGTTTGAAAANTTTTTTTTTTTTTTTTAATTAACAGATGTCGAAACACTTTATTCTTCTTTAGACACAGTGTTTTACTTCAAACAAGGCACTAAACGTGCCAGCCATGACCAAGAGGGAAAATAAAGGCATAGAGGATGCAAGTGGCCAGCTAATGAGGCAAGGAGTCAGAAAATTAACTCAATATCCTAGATTACAAGCCAAACCCTAAACAGTGGAGCATGCTCTCCTGTGTCAGCATTTGCTATTCCATTTTCTTTCATGAAATCTGCCTTTCCACAAATGTTATTCAGAAGTTACAGTTAGCTTAGGTGACATTTCTTCAAGTATTTGAAGACTGAAAGAGAACACCACAGGTAGTAGGAGAGGTGGTCAGGGTAAGAGCACAGTGACAGCCACGTCACCTGGCTTTAATACAAAGACAGGTAAAGACAAAGGAAAATCTTAGGGGCTTGAAGAGTGATATTATTGGAAGCAGCAGATTAGTCACCTTTCATGTTGGGGAGGAGTTATTTATAGCTCTTTGTTTTCCACATGGTTTGCTGTGGGACAGAAAACACATGGTTTCTGTGTCTGGCAATACAGAGAAGATGACAGACTGGGCTTAAGAGCCACACAAGTCTTCAGACCTCTGATTTTGCCGTGCAATTAGTTGTTTTCCTGCTGCAGCTCTTCAAAAACTTCCACTGTGTATCTTTGCTAGTTTATAATAGGGTAAAATAAAAGGTTTTCAATTTGGATTGGATATTCTTCCCCTCTGAGTTGCCATGAAATTTATCCAGTTACACATGCAACATTTACTTTGGGTTTTTTCCCTCAGAATTAATTTGAAATTTGTCCTATTATGAGCAGGAAATCACAATGGCCCAAGTACAGACTTGTCACAAAGTCTCTAAAATTTGAGCTTGTGTTTATCAACTGTTTAATACTCTCCATTCCTAAGGGACTGAGAAGATAAGCAGATGGTCTGCAAAGCAAAACTGTAGTAGTATTTGAGGCTTGATGGGAGATATGCATTTTGGCCAGGAGACATGTACAGTCTTGCCTGCTATTTATTTCCTCTAACAATTAAGACGTGCCCCCATCACTCAATAAATTGTCTGCAAAACAGCTGTTCCTGGACATCGTATGCCTATCCTAGGATGGGTTTTGTCATGCAATTGGAACTGCTGTAGAACAGCATAGGAATAGACATTACTTGGATAACACTGAGCAAAATGGTAGCTTGACAGGTCATTCAAACAAAGGGTAGGCCTGTTTCTGTTGCAGAATGGATGCAAGTTCAGATTAGAAAAGGTGAGGCAGAGACTGATAGCTGAAAAGGCCTTTTGCCTGAGAGACTATTTAAGAAGCACAAAATCTTAAAGCCACCACATCTGTCATGAGGGAGCTGCTTTTTCAAAGTCTGCTAAAAGGGGGCTGGCCCTGGTAACAGACAAGGAGATGGTCTCAATGCACCAATGGTTCTTTCCATCCAAATTTCCTGTGTGTGTCACAGCTGCTGATCTGTGCAGCTGTCTCTGGTGGTTTGGTTTTTTTCTTTTCTTGCCTACCCAATCTCATGCTTATAGACAGTTTATCATTTTATGCTGTATATCAGGGAAATGGAGAGTAAGAAACACTTTTCTGATTTCTGCAACATATTGATCGTGAAACCCTCAACAGCCACGTATCTGTCCTGTCTGTTGGCAATTAAATGGTAAATGCCAACACATTCTTACTCAGCTAAAACTTTACCCATGGGCTTTATATTTTCCCTTGTTTTCTCTTTGTTCTCCAGGCTTGTATAGTCAGGGATTTATTTACTGCCAAAGGCTTTAGAAGGTTCCACTCCAGTGAACTGCAGTAAGCACCTTTCTTCCCCCTATGGAGATGAGCTACAGAAAATGCATAAAAGAGTAAAATCAGTTTCCCTACTTATCTGTGGGGTTCAACAAATTTCAATTCATATGTGGGGTGATGTGACTGTGTAGTAATGGAACTTTAGCGAGGGGCTGCTGCCAGCAACACATTTATATCCCGGTGCAATACATATTGTCCCCTGGGACGGGGGTGGGGGGACACTGGTTTTAGTCATGGGTGCCTTCCGGCAGATTGGAGCAGGTGCTATCACCCTCTGATTCCTTCAGCTTTCTCTCTTCTCATTCAGCAGTTGTTAGTCAAATTCACTTCTTATCACCCAGAGGTAAAGACAACAGCTTAGGACAAAAAAGAAACGACTGATGAAAAGCCCCTCCCGAGCACTCCAAAGCTCACACACTGTGGCAGGGAGTAGCTTGGCACTGGTTTGTGAGAGTATTGCTCCATAATTGTTAGTTCTTGTGCTGCCCACCCATCTTATGTTCATGTCATCCTCCTTTTCCTGTTCCATTCTTTGGGCAGATAGACCCCAGTCGCTGTGTTGCCTCAGTGTAAAATAACACGTGGTGCTTGTGGTGTGGGAAGGAAGCTGGCTGTGAGAGATAAAGGTCTGAGGTTAAGAGCAGACCGACAGTTACGCTCCTGGGGCTTTGCTGCTCTTTGTATAACCTTGGTGTGGCTGCATGATACAAATCAGCACTACCTTTTCTGATAAAATCCATCTACCAGAGGCAAGCTGCAGCCATCCCTCCACATCTTTTTGTAGTTTATTACAGTCCTGGTTCCAAAGGGTGTGGATGGGTCAAAGGTTAGTTTTCCACTATATTACTGGAAGACAGCGACCAAGTTTGGTTGGGGCTCAGAGACTTAGGAAATAAACTGAAGGAAAAAAAAAATGTATCAGAGAACTTGCAAGAAACAAAAGCCATCAGGGAAATTCCAAGATTGCCAAAGAAAAGAATAGTCGCTGAGAATGTTTGTGCAAAACCACCATCTTCCTTCCCACAAGGATTAGTAGAACTCACTTTGAAACAGAAAGAAGGAGTCAAGAAAGCAAGAAACATTTCACCCAGCCATCCCACCCTGCAAAGCCCTACTGCTCTACTTCACCCAAAGCAGCAGGCAGAAATGCAAAATCATGCCATTTGTGATCTACAGAAACAAAGATCAGTGTTTGCATGGGTGGGGGAGAGAGACAGTCAAGCTTATCACCAACTGGAAAAAATGCAGAATAGAAATGCTCTGGTTGCTTTAATTTTTTTTTCTTTTTAATTATTTTTTCTCTTTGTGCAAGCCTTCATTATTTTTCTTCACAGGAAATACAAATTCTAAACAAAGCTTCATTGCATGTAACAATAGCAATTGAGCCATGGTTTTGAAGACCAGAGAACGAAAGCAGTGGTTCTGGAAGGTGCTGCACCAAAATCAACCTTTAACTCTTCAAGGGAAAACAATAATTAAAATTAAGTCAGGAAGCATGGGAAAAAACAGAATATCTGAGCTGATCTCCTCAAAATGTATCTTAGCCTATCTTAAGAAAAATCTTCTACCTGATTTTCTGAAGTTCTATGCAGAAAAGAAAGTTCTTACGTTCCTGAGGGCTACAGAATAAGCAAGTGTGGGTTTACCAGGCAGGTCTATGGCAGCTGCGGTCACTTCTTTTGCAATGTCCAGAGCAGAATAGACACTGTCCTTAGACAACCTTGTCCACCCATTCTGTCATCTGATTCAGACTCAATCTGACTGCTCTAAGGGAAAAAGTACTGTGGGCATCTGCATAACTGAAACCTGAGGCAAGCAGAATGTTAAGTAAGTCTAGAACTGCTAAAAAATTTCACAAAGAAGGGAAACAAAAGTCTGCTTTTTCTGTGAGGTCAGCTCTGTTCTGAACATCACTCTAGCTCTGCCACATAATCCTGACATACGGGAGTTACTTCATCTAAGAAAATTTGGTGGAACCAGAATGGAATTGGCATGTAGAAACCCTATAATTCAAAACATACAGTTTGCATATTTTAGATACTGATTTTGTTGAAGCTAATAAAGTACTACTGATCCTATAAAATACTTGTAGATCATATTCAGCTCTGAAGATTACATTATTTATCGGTAGAATATCTAGCAATCTAAATCTTCCAACAAGCACAGGTGAAATCGAGAGAGCTCAAGACCTATGAAAATCAAGTCTGAAGTGTGTAAGAGAACAAACTGCCTTTCACACTGTAGAAACTGTAAGCAGTGAAATTAAACAGAATTATGCTTCAATGGATGTAATAAAATTATGCTTTGATCTAAGGCTGAATTGATAAATTGATGGACGTAGATAAATCTTATGCTGAAAGTGATGAAACCGTGTTTTGAGTTTTCAGCCTTCCTTTTGTTTTTCTCTTTCTCCATTGTTCCAATTCTTTTTTGGTCTTTCAGTTTTGTCAATGAATACAAACAAACAACAGAATGACCAAATAAATCTGAAATTTATTTCACAAAAGGAGATCTAAAGAGTTCTAGCTTAGAAAAATTTGATTATGAGGAGTTAAAAGAAGCTGCTGACTGGTGAAAATACAAGATACCAGATAAGCAGAGTGAAAACCTTGCCAGTGAATTTAAGAGAACAAATAAAGGCACAGGATGAACTGTGCAGGGTAATTTTTAAATAAAAACCCAGATGGGTTTGAAATAAGAAATGCGTGTTATAGAACAGCTACTGGAGAAACGGTGCTTCCTCTTCCTCTCAGTGAAGGTCCATAAATCAAAGCATTTATGGGCTTTACTTGAGACCTCCTATACTCTTGGTAACAACAGCTGAAAGGAAAACCAGAGGAGCCAACTTGGAGACTGCCCAAGCAGAGCCATAGGCAGGAGGGATAGCAGCAGCTTGCAACTTTGAAAAAGTTCTCTCTGAAAAAACAGTAAGAAATAATTGCTTGAAATCCAATCAAATATAACTAATGTAGCCTCTTGTAGGACAGATTTTGTTCTCCAAATCACTTATCATGTCCATATTTTAAAGACTGTTTGCCATTTTTCAATCTGCACCCAGATGATGCAGTTTAATACAATATCTATAACAAATATCTTTGTTCAGAGAGGGTGTTTTTTCTAGCTCTAAGGGCAATTTTGACTTGCAAAGGGCAATGTCAAATCCTATCAAATCAATGCTTTCTCCAATGAGAGACACAGAAAAAGTCTGACAACAGGAATCTGACAGTTTCCAAAGCACTTAAAACTCACTAGTCCTGAACACTTTCTGGGTTTATTTGCATAAAACGCACCCCTTTCCTTCTATTTCTTGCCTCACACATTAGATTATTTTCATACTGCATATTAGACCACTAATAAGGCACAAATTTCAGGGAGCATGATCTCGTCTAATAAGCACACAGAGTTTAGGACTGAAACGCCTCAGTCTCCCACACCATCTTTGTTGGCTCTATGTTTTAGTGCAATGACAATTAATGATAATATGTGATTTTTCTACCCAGACTTAAATTTCTATGTGCAGAAGTTAATAACATTCAATTTGGACGGGTCATAAGGAAAAAAATCAATCTCAATAAATATTGAGCACAAAACAGTTTTAGACAAATCATCAGAACTCTGGAGAGAAGCTGAAAGCCAGTTGTGAGTTGTTGTGAAAGTTGAATAAAATAAATGAGGAAGAATTGGTGGAATAGTTTTTTTTCTAAATGTTTGGTTTCCATATGGAAATCCAATATGTATTTTCACAGTAAAAGACACAATAAGAATCTCTTCCTTGCTCAGAATAGGTGAATTTTCACATTTATATGGCTAAGAGTTCCAGAAGTCCAGCCTTAAGAACGTGCACAATATTCCCAAAGGGACAGAATTCAATGTTCACCTCAAAATTAAGTGAACTACTTTTTTTTTTTCTTTTTTTTTAGTGTGAGTGCACATTGGTAAGTCACATCTTGAAGTTTAAGTGTATGCTGATTTGCCACCCCCCTAAAAAAAAATGACTAAGCTCTCCATGCAAAATCCTTGCCAAGTGTGTGAACCAGGACATTTTACTAGAAATAAACAGGATCAATCTTATATTTTTCTTAGTTTGATACCAAGAGAAACAGTAACTATCATAGTTTTCAGGAGAAAAGACATGACCAGCATGGCAGTATTCTATCCAGTAAACTTCAAGATTTTAATAACCTCTTTAGAAGTTTGAAAACAGCCAACAGACAGAATAACCAGCAGGAAGAGATAGATTTAGATCAAAATTAGAAGAATATGGATATGTTAATTTTGGAACTAGTCATGCTGCTAATCTCTGAACACATTTGAAATGAAAATTTATTTCACAGCAAGAAAAAACCCATGGTTGTGATCTTTAGAAAAATTCCAAAGTGTGTGTTGTTAAGAGAGTTAATGCAATGAGGGGAGTTACAAGGCAAACTGACGTTGCCTGCTGAATGACTGTGCAAAACAGAAGCAACTTGTATAGAATTAATTACTTCAGAAGGAAGTATAATGAAATTTTTGTCTCAGATAAGGTATTTTCAAAATTAACCTGTGCTGGAAGTGTTATAAATTCCATTACAAAGCAATCTGGAGAACAGAAATCTGGATAGAAGTATCTCCATAATAAAGCAGGAGGTAAAATATTCAATTTAATTTCAGTAGAGCTACATTTCCATTTGCTCTAGATTGAGTTCAATTGAACTGTGAGAGGAAAGAACAGACTTGGGAGCTAGTGACAGAGCTATCCATTCTGAATAAGATATTTGTCTATAATCCACATCCAGTCAAGATCACTTGAAAATTGTACATTGCCTTCCTATTATTGGACATCTTCTGAAGCAACTTCTGTAATTAAGAAATCCTGCCTTTTTAATGTCTAGTCCTCTGCTAAAATTCTATTCGCCCATCATCCAGTGTATAAACTTGCATTTTTCCCCCCTTGGCTTTGCAGAATAAATTTTCAAGGTGATTTTGGCACTCAAAGATAACAAAAAACGTTCTCAAATTTAAAACATTTTTGCTTGTTGCATCTCTTGTTTCTTTTGTTTGTTGTGGGATATCCTGTTCTTCTCTTTCAGCCTTTCCTAGTTCTACTCCATGGGCCAGAGCACCTCCAAGGAATGGTTTCCTACTTGAGAGCACCACATTGTGCACCACCTTTTATATGCAGAAAGCACCTCTATTCGCTGAAAACGTATGGTACACTGTGTTCTCTGCAACCATGAGTGTGAGAAATAGTTTTACTTTTTTAGTATGAAAAACATCCAAATCACATGATATACTGATAAATCTCTCCTCTAAAAACACCCATTTCTTCCATGTTGCCAAGGAAATGAGTACACAGTTAATCACGATCAACAAAACACAGTCCTCTCCACCTTCTCTATTTCTATCTTTCAGTCTGTCAGCCCTCCAGACAAGAAGCTTCTTACTGCATTTTTGTACAAATTTGTGAGATGAAACAAAATAATTAAGAAAAAGCCTTTGCATTCTACGTAAGGGTATCCCACTATAGGTGGTCTAAACTGAGAGACACAGGACATGCTGGTGACTGAGTTAGGCTGTGGGCCTGAGAAACTGAAGGCAGGAGTTGCACAGGCACCCGAAGGTCAGCAGATTTCTGGTCTCTTTCTCAGTGTACCCTGCAGTGTTCTGTTAACATTTTGCAATAGGTTCGGCAGCTAAGTTTTTGGGGTGGGTGTAAGAGTGCACTGCTTCCTGTGGTGTTCTGCTTCCTGTTTTCTCAAGGCCGATGGAGACGAGCTGGCGGGGCTGCTGATTTTGAAACAGGGGCAGATGCATGATTGTCTTGTGAGAGCACAGAATGAATCATCATCCCGTTCTTATACAAAAATCCCGAATCTTTCCAGCATTGGAACCCTAACTCTGTGGCTTTGGGCTACCTGCTCTTTCATTGAGAAGAGGGTGGGAAATGCCCAGAACCCCAAAGAGTTACAAAAATCAAGAGCCAAACCACAATAGATCATTAGTTTAAAAATCATATAAATTTTGGAAGAAATTTTCTCTGTTCACTGAATTTCCATATTTTAAGCTACATCCTATTCTCTGCAATAAAAACAATAAATATTTTCTTTTTTAATGTGAAAAACACGAAATATCATGAGACTTTTAATAAAACCATAAGTCAGTAGGCATAGATGGACAGAAAGACTACTGAAACACAGAACTACTTTTAAGCAGGTTTTGATAAACATTCAAGCAAAATGAATATTCAAACCATTGAAGGTTTCAAGGATACAGTAATTCAATTTATTAGTAAAAGAAGATAAATCTTTGGTAAAAGACAGGAAAGGAAGGGAAAATAAATTGACAAAGGAAAAATCTTCTTCTCTAAGATACAAGATGCAGAATAAATCTATCCTGGTGCAACTTTACCTGTTATTATTATCAAAACCTTAGTATCAACATGAGAGATTCCCCAAAACTGTTTACAAATAACTATAACCAGGATTACAGAAGATGCCTCCCTGAGTAGGATATTTTCAAAATTGAAATTAATATTTGAAGAACCTGCTTGCCAGAGCAAACACCACCCCCCACCCCAGAAAAAAAAAAACCAAAACCAAAAGGCAGTCAAATTAATACTGTACTTAGAGCTTCAGACTCATATCTCCCCCTAGATTGTCTAGAAATTTTGATGCTAACACCTGTTAGCTAATATATCCTAATAAATATGCTTGAGAAATCTTGTATAGGCAAGGCAGTGTGCATTTTACCATGCACTAAGCTCATGTATATAAATATTAGGCTTTTCTCTATGCTGTGTTATCCATCAGAGCACTAGATGGTTTTGGCAAACTGATTTTTTCTTAGTCTGTTTCAGTTCATATCCAAGCTCCCCAGCGTTCTCCACACTATTTCATGATTAAAGGCTTAATACATTGCTCTTGTCATCAGTTCCATGCCCAAAAGTAGCCTGGGTCTACACTTCGGAAACAAGACCTATGCAAAATGGAAAGGACACAGTGAGAAAACAAGAGCATAAAAGATCTCTCGTAAGGCTGAAGGGAGTGATGGTAAAAGGAAGGACTGGGGGGGACCCTCATGGGGAGATATGTGTGGTCACTCTTGACATTTGAAGCCAGCCCAGAAAGGAACAGAGACTACTATTTAAACCAAATGGCCCTGTTTCTTCTTAATCTCACTGTAAGGCTCATGCCTCATATATGTTCAACCCACCTGACTGTCAAATGTTTGCTTTGGGCTAGATGCATTTAACATACTCAAGAATACTTTTATATTCCATTACCTGTATGCTAACACCTCTGCTTTTGACCATCTATTTGAACCTCATGCTACCTTGTCTAAAGTGCTTGAAAATATTTGCATATCGTTTTCCACTTCCTGGACCCTCATACTCTCCTATTTTTGCGTGGTCCCTTGCAAACTTAGGCTGTGTTTTACATAAATATTTTATATGGGTGAATATCCCTTTGTTTTCTGCATTCTTGTCATGGGCCTGCCCCGAGTTTTCATGGAGAAGTGAATATGAAAGAGCTTGAGTTCCTCTCCTCACACTGTATTTGTTTCACTTTCTCCTCTTTTCACTCACTGATTTAGTCTGAATCTCTCTCTAAGCTCAAGTGTAGGGTTTCTGAATTGCCAGTTCATAGGATGAAGACCTTGGTGCTGCTAGAATATGCAAGCAATGAGGACACCACATTAGATAGCTTCCTGATCTGTGTCAGTGGCTCTACCTTCAAGCATCCCCTCCTTTACCTATATTTTTTTCTGAAAATCTCATCAAGATTGCTTAGTGGTATCTACACAGGGTTTTGCATATAAAACTCTAGAATAAGAAAGAGCACTTCCCAGTTTCCTTACCATATGACAGCAAAATATTTCTGAGAATCAGTCTACGGTGCATTACAAGATAATTTATTTATTTTTCCTTCCTGGCTCTAAAAGCAGAATGACTGCAGTCATCAATTGCACAGAGCTTTGACAGTCTGGCACACAGCTCAGTCTGCAGCAATATGGGGCTAGCATGGTTATTGTTGGGCAATTACTTATGACCTCAGCTGAGGGGTTCACAAACTGGAGAAGCAGTGTAGGGAGGTGCAGACAGGTCTTGGAACTTGAGAGGAAATGTAGTGCTAAAAGACATGGATGGTGGGAAAAAAACCCAATTGCGGATGCTGGTAAAAAAAGAGAAACTGTAGGGTTATGTCATCTGTGGACTTACCAGTGTCCATCACTTTGGATGACATGATGAGTGATGCTAACTTTCCAAAAATGTTCTACACTGTTTTCTGGAACTGCAGTAATACAGAGGATCAAATCCCATCACTTTGCAATTACTGATGTCCTACAGTAGCCCCAAAACCTCTGCATGAAGAGGCAGACCTTTACAGACCTGTGTGCTAAACCTGCCCAGCCCTTTGAAAGCACAGGTTGTGAGTGACAGGGCCCAGGCTGGCCAGAAAGGCTGCAATCTGCAAATTGGCTGCCCAGGGCTGCTACGAGTCCGTGGCTAACCATCAACTCAACTGTCAGGCTGCTGGGTGGGGGTGGGGGTGGGGGCATTGCAGTCATATTATGAAAGTTGTTTATCCACTGATTATCAGCAGCAAGAACATACACGAAATAGCAGCAGGGTTTTACAGAAAGAGCCTCTAAGTTGCATTATGGTAACAGACGGTGCATTGTCCATGGTTTGTGCTCCAGCAGAAACCCCTGAAGAGGTTAGCTAAAAACAACCCTACTCTTCTTTCAAGGCTTGATAAACACAGACTGATCAACACCAACTCAAACAGCAGTAGCAAGATTTGGAATGTGAGACTTCTAGGGAAATAATGCATATGCAATGCTGGACACTCCAGAACCTCTTTCCCATACAGGTAATCATCATCGGAGTCCAGGCACTGCTACTCTGCAGTCCTGTCCTTTCACAGAACACTTTAGGTGTTCAGCAGGCACAAGCACAAATGCAAGCTTGAACTTACAGCTATCAGTTAGATAAGGCTTACGTCTGTTGAAGAGGAAAAAATTGTGGTTACAGCATTTCCCAGAATTAAAAAAGTTCATATCACTGCATAAAAAAACACATTTGTGAGAAGTTGCAGGACTGTGCTGGATGACAATTCAAAATAAGTAGTTAGGGATCCAGGGCCCAATACCCATTTTCCAAGTAAGCTCTCTTGTCTGCTCAGGACCAGGACCATGTGTATATATCAAATCTACAAGTTTTTTAATTTGGATAAAATGGCATGGAATATGAAAGAACAAGGTCATCTGTTCTCATGTAAGAGGCCCATAACAAGATACTACTACTTCAAAACGCAGTGTTCTTCATCTTGTTTTCTCTCCTGCTTTTTGGGTTCCTTTCCTCATCAAACTGGGAAAACAAGTAATAGTCTTTCATCACTGTAATAAGAAACTATTAAAAAAAATAAAAACCTTCTTGGCCTGAGTGAAACTTCTTTGACTCCCTTCAATATATAAACCTAAGCAAATGTTGGAGACAGATACAACCAAAGCCACTTCAAAATATGAAAGGAATAGCAAAGCTTAGCAAAAAACTGTTACAAGGTATGTTTTCTTATTGTTTTCTGAATATTTTTTTATGTAATTTGAAGAAACTGGACCTATAGGGAAAATTACTGAAAAAATACTTTATGGAAATTCTTTGCATTTCGAGTCCAGTCAAATAAAAGAGACATGGTCCCCTGAAATATATGCACAAAATCTAGAGATAATTAATCTAGTTATTTATCACTATCCAGAGAAGTTCTGTTGTAAAAAACAATATTTCTCACCTGTGCAAGGCTGGTGAGCATAGACCACATTTGTAGTAAATTTGCATGTGTGAAAGGCCTTAATTTTTTTGTCCAATAATTGGTACTGAACTGTGTGCCCTTCATCTTTATGCAGCTGGAAGAAAAATAAAGAAAATTAGTATAGTCATATGTTCCAACATCTCATTGGTAAATGGCACATAACAAGTGTGAAGGAAGAGGCTTGGGGAGCCATGCACACAAAACTAGAAACCGTAGCAGTACATAATCACTTTAAAACAGTTTCAGATGTTTTGTTCATACTGTTGGCAAGTGGATTCCCTAATGACAAATTAGCAACTTCTGACTGCTAGGATGATGAGCACTCCACTACAGATTCTAGAAGAGGTCGCCTGCAAAATCTAACATTTAATCTGTCAGTCAGAGCTCAAAGTAATGTAATGTAAATGCAATACACCTAAGAGAGGCTGAGAAAGCAGTTTTAGCCTCAGTGGAGTGTGCTAAAATGCTAAAAGAAGAGGAAGGTCCCACTGGTTGACAGGATCTGTGAGAAAATGTTCCAGGATTGAGAATTCTCTTGGGGTGTTTTCTTTTTTGGTGTGCTACAAACTGTCACAAAGCATGTCGTCCCTGAAGACCACATTACTGTGCAGAAATCTTTGAACTGGTGCCTGGGGGATGTATGTGACAGGCAGTGGCACAACCAGGCCCGTGGCTGAGACGAAGTTTCTTTTTAGTGCCTCCAGTGCCCAGGTGTACCTGTCTGTCTGGAAGGTGCTGCTGTACTCTGGGGTCTGACTGTGGCCCTCTAAACTGTGTGGTCTTATTCTGAGAATAGAAGGCCTTTATTGCCTAAGGTGAGTGTTTAGTATCATAACACTAATGAATTAAGTTTAGGGAAAAATCCCTGAGAGACTGTAAACTCCCTGACATTTTAATTATCAGTTATTTTTGTTACTCTTTTATGAGGCCTTGCCCATAAGGAGGGTCTGCCAAGAGAAATTATGTTTGGACAACTTGCCTTTTCTGGACTGACAGCAACAATAAACAATTTTTGATGAAAAAGTGGTAAATAAACAGACTATCACAGATTTGACAAATTCAACTCATCAGATTTTCAAATTGAGGTGGTTCTCTATAGAAAAATAAACAAATCAGATTTAATAAGAATGCCTTTTAAACTTAGAACTACAGGCTAAGACATCTAGTTTCAAAAGTTAAGTCTTGATTGTTTAAAGACTGTAAAGAATAAAGATTTTGAAAATTAATTTGGGATGGGCTAAGACTTTATTAAAAAATCACTTAAAAATGTTTTACATTTAATTTTGTTGAAACAGTATAGTAATTACTTCCTGATTTGGGTTATTTTTCATATTTCAGCCAAGCACTTTTCATCAGTGACATTCCCAGCACCAAGCCTGATATAGTCCTTTGGGGTCAAGGTGGAAAATTTGCCCTTATTTTTTTGAAAGCCTATATAGGACATTGATGAAGACTGACCTTGAAGGTGTTGAAGATCTGTAAAACATCCTTGTCTCAGGAATCATGGTTTTATGAGTAAGTACAATAACTGCATTCAGTTTTGATCTTTCTAAAAACAGATAGGGTCAGGAGAATAAACAGACAATTATTTAAGAAACTTTCTTTCCATGATAGAAGAAAAGCAGCTGGGAATGGTCCCAGGCCTGTGTGCACTGTAGAAGAATGAGGCGTATTTGTTGGATGGAAGGGGAGCTACACAGTGTCTCTCGCCAAGACTACACAAACTGGCCATGAAGAAAAACCTGGTCTCTTCTGATCTCCTACAAAATGGGAATGGAAAAATGGTTCACTGAAGGAGATTCTGAGGAAGATAATCATGTTTATTAGGCCATTCTTGTATCATCAAGAGGTAGCTTGCAAAAAGAAACAATTTTAGTGTTAACCTCTCTTGAAGGTTTGATGTTAATATTTTAGCAAGGATATGAAAAAGAGCACTGCAGATCCCAGTACCAACTCATAGCTGTTTGCTAAATATAAAGGGCTCTGGCACCTTTATATATTAAAAAAACTTGGTATATACTGATACCTCAGGCATTGCAAGAAAATGTGCTCATACATTTGGAGACAAAAAACCAATGGTGAAGGGAAAGAAATCATTATTATAAATTTTGTGCACTTAACCCTTTACAACTACGCTCAGCATTTTAGCTGCTGGGAAATCATGGGAGTCATGTGTTCTATTGCTGCCTTTTCCCTCCCGCTGACAGACTGATTGCAGATTGATTGTCCTCAGTTTACCCTCATGGATCACGCTGAATTTTTCCAGGGCATGCCAATGGCAGCCCTCTCCCTAGGACTAGCACAGCCACTAAAGACAGATTCTGACATCTTTGTATGGCTTTCATTTTGATCCTTTGTGCTCAGATTCAGAGCAGTGAACATGCAGAGAGACCCTGCCAGGTCCTTCTTTCAAGAACTATACAGTGTAACTCAAAATGCAGTTCACCTGCAAAGCCCCTAAGGTCTTTCCCTCTGCAATGCTTTCTTTTGACTAGCTCTACAAAAAGTCAATCCCATCTCAACTCAAATACACGTAATTAAAGATATGAACGTAGAATGACACATAATAAAGGAGCCTACAATGCAACTAATTTTAACCATCAGCCTTTCTCACATTATTTCTCATCTTTCTGTGTTTACCTTTTACTCTTCCACTTTGATGCAGCGTATCTTCCATCACCTAGCTTAGCACTTGTAGTAACCAAAGTGGAAGCAGTCAGCCTGTGCCCCACTCCCCAGCTGAGCTCTTCAAGACCACCTTCCCACAGTCCTTACAACCTCTGCAAGGCAATTCAGTCAATAGTGCCTTAGATGATTTTCTGATATTGGTGGTTTGAGGATGAGAAGCATTTCTTCACTTTTCATAGAACAAGAAGAATAATCAAGTTAATCCACAGAATGAAGTGGATGTAAACATCAGGAAACAATCTCAGGAGAACAGCTCAGCATATCGTGCGAAGGGGGAGTAAAATGGTAAAAGCTGTTCTAGTAAACTTCTATTTACTGGCATGCTGTTGAGCAATAACCTCAGTAAGATGGTGTGTATTCCTACTAACATACTTGACAGATTCTCACATGTATGCACAAAAACACAGAGGAGTCCCCTAGAATTTGGGGTGATTTGCAGGTGGTATTCAGAAAGGGATAAATATTGTGAGGATCAGTTTTTAAGATTTCACAGCACCCTCAACAGCAACTTAGAGCCAAATCTATTTAAAAACAGTAAAGGCAGAGAAGTGAAGTTGCCTTTGGTTGTGCTGTTTTTCTCTTTCCCGTTGTAGCTTCCTCTTTCTCTTCACCAGCTCAGCACTGCTGGCAGCTTTTTATAAACCACGATTCCTACTGCTGTCAGCTTGTTTGGAAACTACATGGTGAGCTCAGTCCCACAGCTACTGCTGTGGGTTTGTGTTTCATTGCAGGCCGGATTTGCTCTAAATTCTATACCCACCATGATAATTTTGATTCCAAAACATTCAAAACGCTCTGTATATTGAAAAAAACTTCAGTTCAAAGCAGAATTTTCCACTACATGTACACAGTTACATAGCATAAGCCAAAAGTAGAAATGCAATCTCCTAAATACATAGTAAAAAACTTCTGCACAGAGTGACAGCCTCTGGAAGGTTAAACTGTGGCAGAGTGGGCAGTAGTGCGGGGTGATTCTAGGTTGACAGGAGTCTGCACTGAGCATGCAAGGTGATGTCATGACCAGAACAATTATTGTGGAACAAAAAGCAATATTAAGATTTCCTTTTTTGAGGAATCTTCTGAAATTCCTCAGACAGCGGACACCTCAGTCTCCACCAGAGACAGGGTAGATAGGTGAGTAGAGTACTGTTCAGAAAGATTATTATTACAGGAATGATTAGGAATGAAACAGTGAAAAAGATTTATTTAGTCATGGCATCAAGGAGAGATTCCTAGGAAAGCAGAGAGAAGCAAGGGGAAGGAGCAGGACTGAGGAAACACCCTGGGTTGGGGTAGTGAGATAAACAGCACCAGCACTCCTGAATGTTTTGTACTCTCCCTGCTACTCCAGTGGCCAACTTTGCCACTGGTTTAGTGGAAAAGCTGTTGGGACAGACATGTTGTAGTTTTTCTCACCACAGCAGAAATACTACAGCCCATTATGGACTGGGGGATGATGGCAAGATCTTGGCTGGAGACAAATGGTACTCAGAAGATAAGGTATACAAAGAAAATAAAATAAAGAGGTACCTCTAGGTCACAGAGTTAAAAAATATTTTTACTTGTAGATCTCTAAAATTCATCTATGTAGGTGCAAACATGCATGCATTTTACATGGCCAGCTTAAGCCCACTGATAAGAGGGTTATTTTTTTTATTTTTCTCAGATTTCTCAGAAATGCTTCATTGACTTGCAAAGGCCGCCAGACCATGAGCTGAAAAATCACTAAATACTGATTGGAAAATATAGGTCTGAACACAATACTTTTACTGGTTAAACGAAGTTTATTCTGTATTACTGAATTAAAGGAAAACAACAACTTTGGTAACAGCATGCTGCAACTGTAAATATGTTAAATTTGTTCACTGTTTAAAATGCACAATCCAGTACTTAAATTAAATTTTAAATGCTTTGTACATAAGTGAGGTCTGTGACTGAAGAGACAAGAAACTTGAGTAAGCCCAGGGGCATGGGAGTGGGAATAAGGTGACTGCAGAAGAGTTGAAGCTCCGTTCATCAACAGAGCATATTTTACCAGCAGCTTTACCTGTGTTTACCCATGCTGTACATAACTGCACACAGTATTTCTATGTAAGTATCTCAGCCTCTTGTGTTATCGGTCACAGAGGGTCACAGTGGTTACCAGCAAGACCCCCGCTCAACAGAAGAAGCCACTGGCAAAGTCTGTCCCCTTCTCAGCTGGCAGAATTCCTGCAATCTGAGTTATAAATATTCAGCCATGGCTCTGTTTTGGTGTCTACTCCTCTGTCTCCTATCATCTCCTACTTAGAAAAGAACTATTTCCCTTTTCTTAATGACCACTGAAATCATTTAGGGAATTTCCAGCACATGGTGTGCAGATTCTGATTCACTTGAACCCCAGAAAATGTTTAACCCCTTCTGGTAATTATGGTAAATTGATCCAGTCCTACAAATGAAGATACCCCAAGTTCTTCTTCTTCTTTTTCCCCCTCAGCCATATACAAGCACTTGGCATGCAAAGCATTCTGCTCCCCTGCACCCCACTGTCACTGCACTGAAATCCTTCAGGCTCTCCACATGGGTAATTTGTTCAGATTTTGACTGTCTCTTCTCCTAAAACAGGAAGATAATGTCATTTTTCTCATTTTCCAAGATACATACCTCTTAGCTTATTCTTCTGTAACATGCTTTAAAAAGCTACCACTAATATAATATGGTCAAAACAGAACCTCTCAGTCTTCCTTCTAACTCCTTCTATTAGCAAAGCTATTGTTAGGCTTGCTGTCCTTGAGGGTTGTTTCTGACATTATGCCAATCTACACAACCAGGCTTTATCAAGGATGTGCAACTTCCTCTTGCAGAACACCTGTAAGAACAAAATTTTTTACTTTCATTGCTTAAACTCTTGCCCACCAATGACCTGAACAACAGTCTCCTTGTCTCTCGTCCTCCTTCCTGGCTTCAGACTCTCTTTCCCCTTTCTCTCCTTACTCCATTGTAAGGGGGAGATCAAATCACTGTTCAAGTACTTTCTGTTGTATTTCTCCACTGTTTTCCTTTAAACTATCACATCAAAACCAAAATTTGATGTCTTTTTAAGACCCTTTACACAACTATTCCCCCCTAGTACTTGTTTCGTTAATATAAGAAAATATGCAATGTAATTGTTTAATGTTTGATGTAATACTTCTGGCACAACAACAACAAAAAGGAATTAAATAGAGTTCAGTACAGTACCTACTGTACTGTAGGTACAGAAAATTGCTTGCATTAAAACGAAAAGATTGCAACATTAGAGAACCAATAGCCACAGTCCCACAAACAAGAGGAGGGAGGAAATAAAGTATCAACCCACATATTGTTAGCAGAACAACTTTGCAAAAAACATAGTAGCAAAAAACTAGAGCAAAACAACTGCAACCAAAAAAAAAAATTTATCAGCTCCTTCAATGGGCCTCTAGTCTTTACCTGGCCGACACAGCATTTGTCAAAGCAGTCAACAAACTTTGCTGCTAAAGAACAGTACAGCTTAAGATGGAGCTACGTATCTCTAGGCTGTTAATTTTTTCTACCACATTAGGTAAGGATTTCAGTTTTTTACCAAGCCCTGCAGATTTCAAGACACCTGAAAAAAAACAGAGTCAAGAAAGTAAAAATGAAGATTGAATAATCTAATTGCATGTGACTTATTTAGTACTGATGGTCTGAAGATACAAAAGATTGAATTGTAATTAATTCAAACACAATTTTTCTAATTAGTAAGGAAATATTTTCTACAGATACTATACTCCTGAGTGTGTCATACACACCTGCCTAGTCACACACAAAAAGCTGTGACCTAGGGCTTGCATACATAAGAGCTTCAGCTCTTATCCATCCAAGTGTCTATGGTGAGGATGTATGAGGAGCACAGGCTCCCAGTACTTTAGTTCCTCTGTCTGTGCAATATTCCAGACAAAAAGCCCTTGTCAAAGTGGTGGCAGAGAGTCAGAAGCACAGCTACAAACCCACTAGCTACCTAAACATGTTTATTTGTGAATAATGTTGTTCTCTTTAGAATTCTGAGGGATTGCTTAGAGGTATAATCCTAATAAGATGAAAGTCTCGAAAGTATTATTTACATTAGCGGAGCAAAACTAGACACAGCTAGATACAGATGAGCTCTCAGGGAAGAACTGCTGCCTAAATATCCA
The DNA here is from genome assembly GCA_013390045.1 of Picathartes gymnocephalus. NCBI lineage: Eukaryota > Metazoa > Chordata > Aves > Passeriformes > Picathartidae > Picathartes > Picathartes gymnocephalus. The sequence continues at coordinate 26,802 of WEKY01027672.1, forward strand.
AATCAAGCTCCACACAGCAAAGATATCTCTGACACAGCTTGGCAGAGGTCACTACAGACTCAGGGTAAAAATCCTCTCCAGTGGTGAATGTAGATCAACAATCTAGTTCAGATTATAAGACCACTTCTAAAATCAATATCCTGATCTTTCCTATTTACTACACCTTGCACCACACAGCAGTATTAGAATGCATTAGAACTGGATTCTTTTCATATCAAACTGAAGATGTAGCTCAGGTCTCCAGCTGCAAATGGGAGTTCAGTCCATGGCATCAGACTAGAATCAGTCTGAAGTGACATCCAGTCAAAAGAAATACAGGGAATATGGAGCCTCCATCATCAGCAAGTGTTTTTCTCTACAAATAATGCTCTTCTTGAGCCACATCACAGGTTCACCATAGACTTATAGCTTAATTTTTACCATTAAAAGATCTTATTTTTTGGGGGGTGAGGAGAGGCAGTGTGGAAGAGAGAGGGAAGGTAACATCTATTGGACTGTAGGTTCTTTATGAAGGGATGTTAGACAATATTACCTTCACCTTACTGGTGCTGCTGACTGTAGGTAGGATGCACATTGGATGTGGACTTCAAAAGTAGATGGTATTAAAGCATTCTTCCATGTTAATTGCTTGAAATGACACAAAGGTTTTGAGAAACTGGATGACAATAAGCAAGCAGAAATGTGTAAATTGAAAATCTGTTGCCTGAAGAGTGCAGAAGATCATTAAAAACTGACATAAAATCTTATAGTTATTTGAAAATGCCTTAAAAACCAAACAAGTTTTCCCAAATACAGTAAATAATAAAATGCAGTTGACATGTAAACAGATCTTATAGCCGTATAAATTGCCAAAGAGAGATTCTTTGCTGAATTCTGTTTTATAGAGAGTTCAAAAATTACTCATCAAAAGAAACATTAAGTGCTTTATATTTCTGTGATTGCATATCATAATGGTTCTTAAAATATCCATAAAGTTTTCTCACCCTCCAAATGAAAGTGGCTTTCTTCATTCTGATATGGATGTGGTCTACTCTATGCTTGAAAATCTTTGCCAATATATTGACGTTAGTTAAAACTGATGTTTTAATGACATTTTTATGACATTTCCCGCTAGCAAAAATCCTTGTACAGATGCTGTTACATAAAACTCAGGAACTCATGAACACTGAACTGTCAAGAGCACTTTTTTGCAAGTAGGAACTACATCAGCTCTGGGAAGGGATACCCACATAGTGAGGAAAAGTCTTTATTCAAATATAGCCATGGCAATAAACCTGTGTGGTATCATAAGGAAACATCAGTGAGTGATAACCTGTCCCAGTGGAAATGGGAGCACATATTTCTGTGATTCTGTGATTTCAAGGGAGTCTACAGTCAGACTGGCAGAGTTCCTAAGGTGCAGATCCACATGAAATAAAGTGGTAACAAACTATTTTCAGCCAGCATTTGCAGCAGCCATTTTCTAGCTCCTGCTCTCTCATATCACCATGTGCGTTGAAGGTATTTCAACTCATGTCTTCAACTCATGTCTTCAACTCGGTAGCAGTAAATGCAACAAGCAGTTCTATAGAGACCACAGGTTCCACAGAGACCCATGTCGTCTTCATGGATAGTCAATGTTAAAGGATGGTATACAAGGCCTACAAGACATATTAGGTCTAGATAAAAACAAGTTCCATGGAAAACATAGTACTGTGAAGAATATGGAACACATAGGGGAATCCCTTGCTTAGAGGCAATGTCTTTCTGTTACAAGAAAACTGGGCAGCAGAATCTGTGTAAACACCTGTTTCTGATTAAAGGACTACAGAATGAGTGATGTTGTCTGTGGTTTTAGTAGGGGGGAAAATTACCTTCCAAGCACCAAACAAGGTTTGAGGTGACGAGACCTCTCTGTGATGTGGCTGCTAGATGAAACCCTTTTGCTTTGGTAGTTTGTGGTTAGAAATAGCTTAAAGAACAGATGGCTAGAGGTAGGGGAAGAAATGCTTCAAAAATCTGCACACAGTGAGGTGATGCTTAGAGGGAAAAGATTAATATGGATGTTAAATGTTATCAGAAACAATCTTTCAAAAACTTAATCCTTCAATTCGTCAGTTTTTTCTCTAGTTCTCAAAATTCCATCATGGAGAAGCATCCCTACCCTACTTCAAAAGCCTTTTTGAAGGTCAGAATACATTCTGTGAGTAGCAGTTCACATCACATACCACTGGAAATCAGTTTGCTACTACATAACTGTTTTGTAACCATCTATTTTCTGCACGTAAGTCACCTAAGAGGCAACTGCAAGGATCTGGGGCAAAAATATCATCTCTAGTAGGCCTTGCTTTAGGGGTAAGAGTCTGTGTTTACAAACATAGGATAAAATACCAGTTATATGCAATTGTGAGAAACTAGTCTGTGTTGAACTTTAGCAGGGTACTTACTAGTGATGTTCCTATACAAATATGATAAACAAGTGTTTCATTTCACTTTTATTATTTCCATTTATGGAAATACCCTCCTTCCTAGGAAGGTTATCCAATTTCTGGATTTTCTGCTGGTTCTGAAACCTTATGGCATATTATTTAATTTTAATTCAACATACAGAGAATCAATTTAATTCTTTATATTGATTGCCTTGGTGCACTTATGATTACTGTATGTTTGGACCTGGTCGATAATGTTGGCAATCTAGCACTCCCTAAGTGCAGTAAGGCTGGTGCAAAGTATCTGTCCTTATTAGGTAATTTCCTCTGCTTAAAGATAGTACAGAAATATCCTCCAGCCTATGGAATATAGTTTCATTCCACTTTAATAGAAGTCTTGCTGTGTAAAACATATTTTTAAACCTTGCAGAAGCTGCTTAATCTATTTTTCAGCGTGCAGCGAATCAGATAGCATATCTTCCTTGCTCTGAATAGCCTTGTTAATAGACACACAATTTCCACTATTGCTTTTATCACCTATTATTCAATTACTCACTGTAAGATTTGTGTGTTCACTCCCTTCTCCTCTGTTTGCACTGAATTTTATCATCAGGGTGGTACTTTGCTTCTCTCCTTTTCCCCCAGGTAGTTTGATCACTTCCAGGCTGGTATCCAAGGGGGAGACTTGAGAACTGTCTCAGAGGGAGAAGTGGAGTGCTAAGCAGCTTGCTTATTCCTAGGATGAAGTCAAGAGTAGTTCATGGTACTAATTAAATAAGAATGAAATGCTTATGTCTCAGCTAATGCTGATGAAATTCAGTCTGTGGCTTCAAGAGTTAATCTCCCATCAGGTTCTTGATATTATCCCATTGCAGATATGGTTTGCTGGTTGAGTTCCTGAGGGTGGGGAATGAGAGGAACTTGTGAGTGGCCTCTGGTTTTACCAGTGTACCAGGGAGGAAGTCTGGAGTGGCTGAAATTCCCCCTTGTACACAGATCCAGGTGAGTGGTGAACAGGCTGCTTTCAAAAGCAGAACCTGTGGCACATGGGCATAGACTGAAGGGGAACAAACCAGATAAAGAAACTTCACTTTTCCAAGACATTACTAACTAACTGCAAAGCAAGAAGGCATTTTTCAGAATGAGAGCATTCTCCCCTTGTAGCCAGGCCCCATCCCCTACATCCTGCCCTGTGCGCCACTCACCTCTGCCACTGCCAGAACCTGCATATGAAGGGTATTTGTACAGCACAGCCAAATGCAAGCAGAACAGTGGGATAACGTGAGGGGAGAAAAATCAAGTAAGCAGAGCTAAAACAAAATCTCTACAAGGTATTTCTGCACCTGACTCTTTGAGCAGGTCTATGCATCTTGTCCTCATTCACTCTTAAAGGCACTCAGGACCTGAGGAAAGTCATCGTGAGGGAAATGTAGTACTTTCTCCTTTTCCCCACTCACTTTCTCCTTGCAGGAATTATAAAAGAAAAGAGTTCACAAGGAACAAATAAGAGGACAAAGTATCTTTCATTGAATCATTTACTCTCATGCTAAGCTGATGACAGAAGTCTCATGGGCATAACTTCAGTGTTTGTATAAACCTAAGGCTGTGTATTTGAAACTGCATACTCTTTTTTCCCTACCTGCTAAGTATTGCCATGTAATTTCAACACAGGACTATTATAAACACAGGTCTATGCCACTGCTCTGGCCTCACAGAGGTCAGGACTGTGTCTTTATGATATATCATTAAACCTGAGAGCAGCACCATCATCATGGTTCATGCACAGTGGGAAGCACACAGCCTTCCCCAGAGTGCTGCACCCACATGCTCATTTGTTGGTGTCAGGCCCAGGCTCTGGGCTGCTGATTATACAGCAAAGCACCTGTCCATGGCTGGGGCAGACTTCCTGCTGCAGCGCCACAGCTCCCTGAAATGAGATTTATGCAAACTGGCTAAAGTGTGATGTCACAGCACGCTGATAGACCCAAGGGCTATCTGCCTTCTACAGACATTTGATAAAATCAGGAACTTCGCATACAACTCGGGAAGAAGTTCACCTCAGAACCTATTAGGGCAAACTATGAAAACTTGTTAGGGTCCTCCTATCCTGAGATCCACCACTGCTAAGGGACTTCACAGAGTCCAAGGATCTCACTTTTTTCTTTTTTTTTCTTTTCTTTTTTTCTTTATTTTTCCTTTTTTCCCCCTTTTTTTTTTTAATATGATCTTTTGTAAGTCAGTTATTCTGGATGTTTGAAAACTGAATTAAGAAAAATTCACTCAGAAGTTGGCTGAATGTTGCAAGCTTGCAAAATGGAAGGATTTCCCCTTATTCCCCCTGTGAGTATATGGATTTATTTCTAATATGGATTGTTGGGCTTAGTAGCAAAAGGCAAAGTAAACTAGGTTTTTTTATTTGAGAATATCTCTGTCTTGGTCTGTATTTGTAATGCCAGGAAGTTTGGTTTAGGTCAATATATAAAACTAGTGACAACACTGCATTGAAAGGGAAATTAACATTTCCTCCCCAAACTTGTATCTGATTTTCATCTCCATTTGTTTTAACAGATTAAATGTATGGTATTTTTGTACAGTACATTTATAGCAAGTCAGTAAATCTCTTTTCTTCAGTGCCGCCTACGTGATATAAAAGCCGTCTTTCTTCAGATTGTAATTCTTAATCATCTGAAGCCTCTGACATAGTTTATGTATTTAACTATCTACCAATCTGTGAGAGAAGAGTTGTTGAATGTTGATTTTACATGTTGCAGATTTTAGGACTCTGTTCTTTGCAATGATGGCATTTTAGTTTTTAACTTAATCTTTTCTTGAACTGAATTCTCTTGAATTCACTGACTATGAAAAAGCAATTGGCGAATGGGGAAAATAAAACTACAGTCCTTAATTGGGTCTTTCATTGTTTTCTCTAAGATATAAATTTTTCTGTGTGCTTATGGGTCAGGTCTAACTTTTCCTTAACTCTGAAGCAATGTTGCACTCCTGTAATTTATCGTATGGTGAATTCAAAAATTATTCTTTATGAAGACAATAATGCCACTAACCTGTTGTACAGTAACCAGTCTTAATGGGAAATCTCTAAGAAGAATGGGTACAAAAGACCTTAGCTAGATTTCATTAAGTTTATAGAACTAAAGAGGTGTCAGATAAGGTGGTTCAGTTGGCTTTTTATGTGGTAGATGGCTTACAGTAATTGTACATGTGTCAGACAACAGAAAGAGACAAAGCAGACCCAAGAGTTCTTTAACAAAAACTTTATCAAGTTTTGGTTTTGTCTTGTCCTATTTAATGAAGACTAAAGACATTTCTTATCCTCCATCCAGAAAGATGGCCCTTTGAATTCCTGTCATGTTCAGAACTCATGATGACTGAAAGTATTTGTCTTATTTTTGGGGGAGATCCTTTATTTTCTCAGCTTCCCTGAAATCACCTATCTACCCCAAAAGTGAGAAGACCCCAAAAATAATTTTTATTTTTCTTAAATACACAGAATTGCCCAATGGGTCTACTGGAAGTGCAACAGAAATCTGAATAGGAACCAAGAGAATAAAAACGTATAGAGGTTTCTCAGTATGTTACTTGTTGGGCTTAAAAAAAATTACAATTAAAAAGAAACACAAACCTTGTCCTTAGCTACCCCAGAAAACATCATCTCCATTCAAAAAAACCTAATTGTTAATTTCCTGTCTATTCATTAACTCATAACCAAGTTTTCTGGACTTGTTTTTTTCAGTATTGAATTCCAGGGCATATGATGAATAAATGGACAGAAAATCTAACACAGTTCAGCCCATATTCTAATTTGTGTTGCAGTTAATATTCTGTCTGAACTCTGTTCAGATGAGCAATACAACTGGCAGTGAAAATTCAATTATATCTTACTGAAGCACTTGACAGGACAATTCAGGGGTTTTCTTTGTGATTAAACAGTCAAAAAATTAATAATTTTGTGGTTCATACTTTCAAAATAGCTTCAAATGTACTTTGAGCACTGCCAGCTAGAGCCTTGCATGTCTATGTCTCCTGGGACTTTTTCAGCGGGGAGGCATGAGCTTGTTTCTAGGCAGGAGTTGAAGCAACACCTCCCTCCTCCACCCCTCCCCGTTCAGTTGAGGGTGGGTCAGTAACTGCCTTCCTCCTGCCTGTGCTAGCAAACTCTTATCCTTCCCTTGGAAAACACTGGTTGAATGGTTTGGGAGTACGGCATCTTCCTCTGAAAATAAGGAATTTTGTGGGGAAAAGTTCTGCAGACTGGGTCCGTGTCTTCCAATGCGTGATAGAATTTAGTTGTGTTATGGGTCAAAAAATTATTAAGTCAAACACTTTTACCTGAAGAGGGTTCCACTTATATATGAATCCTTAAGTAGCCACCTGTAGAAATCACAGCTTTGAATTAAGTATTTTTGCATGAGAGCAAAAATGCCCCACAGAAGTACTCTGTTCCACATAACTGCATTGTCAACATGGTCCAGTGAGGCTGGCCCAATGAGTAATCATGCTAATATTTTTACTCATCTTTTCTAAAATAGTTATACTGTAATTTTTTTCCAAGGAAATATAGTTAATCTTGGCCTTAAAGCTTGTTTCAGCAGCACATCACTGGTAATTGTCTTAAGTATTTTTTAATCACATGCCAGTGATTAATTGTATCAAGATAACAAAAAGATCAGCATTTAGTGATTTTACAATTTCCTGGAATCATCTGACAAAGTCTTGGGGAGTAACAAGATTTTCAGACTGCTGTTTAGTGGAGTCCAATGTATCTCTCTTAACCAATGCCAACTGAGCTTTCTCTGACTGGTTTTGTGGCTTTTCCCTTGAGTTCCAGGGCAAAGATGGCATACAGAGGCCACTCTTCATTTATCAAAGTCTGTGACAGAAAGTATTGTTTGTTGACCTCTTACCTGAGGGCAGAATATGGTTTTAAATAGTGTACTGCACCTCATGGCATGCATGAAGGGAGATACCAACTTTAGACCACAACTATGGGTTCCTAACAAAGCTTTCAGTCTCTCTTTTACATGGAAACAACCGATAGAACAAATGGCCATTGACATCAGTTAAATATTAAACATAAGCTATTCTTTGCTTTTTGTCAGGATTAACAAAACAGTTCAGTGTCATGGAAGTGCTGTCAGTAAGATGTTGAAATGGGTGTGGGTGGGGAGGTTCCAGAGAAGGACAGGGCAAGTGGTTAAAGATGGGCACAAGAGACAACAGCAGTACATGGTGAAACCTCTTCTCTCTAATTAGAGAAAAAGTCTCTAAAGAAACTTTTCTAAAAAAACCCAAAGAAAAAAACAAAACAACAAACCCCACCCCCAAAAAATCAGAAACCAATTAAAAACAGATTATTGGAAATAGCATCTCTGATAAATAGAGGGAACTATCCCACTTTCCCATTGGATAATGAGAGAATACTTGCTGTACTATCTCCTTTAAACACCATCTGATTAAGTTTATGATAAATAGATTTTTAAATATTTAATATACATCTTGCCGTATTAGTACCCTTGAAGATCAGACACCAAGATAGAAAAGCAGTGGTATTACAAGTCATTTGTGGGGATGGATTAGTCCAGTTGCATGAGTTAACAAAGATATACACATATGTATTTTATCAAAAGGATCTCTGCATAGGAAACAAATCCAAGGACAAAAATTCTGAGAATCCATAACAAAGAGATTTTAAGCCCCCGACTTTCAAAACTGAGTTTATAGTACCCCAATGCCCTATGTAAAATCATTTTCAGATGTTGAGTATCTGCAGCTCACTCTGCAGTCAGCCAGATCTGTAAATATTAAGGGAATCATTGTTTTAAGAGTCTATTTAACACACCTCCATTTATCTCTGGTCATTAAATACACATCTGAACTGTAAAAGTAGCTTTTCAATGGCAAAATACTTCATTCTCAACTCTCAGACTGTGAGACACTATTGCCTGTCAATGTATATTGTTCTGAAGTGGGAGAGTTTGGAAATCGGGAAGAGAAAACAAAGGAAAAGCACAGTTAGGAAAAGCCAAATGTTCCATGCCTAAAATACATGTTGTTTATCTACTTTTGGACTGATGCTTGGCCTTCCTGCCAAGCTATACTTCTGTAAAAATATGGTTCATAGATGCTTTGTTGTAGCAGTTGAAATTTTAGCAAATTAAGCCTAGATTGACAGGACACTGATTTCTTCTGAAATTTGTTCACTTTTGACTAAATAGTTACCAGAGTTAAAAACTTCAATGCATTTAGGCATTAACTTTTAAAAATTTTCTCTCAGTTTCTAGTATTTTAGTTGAGAAGAAACAGAGATTTTCTTTTGAACAATATATATTTATATGACTTTTTAACCTCCATTTTTCCCAACTAGTATAATATGCATTTTCCATTTAGATGGAAAATTGACATTTCCTCTTTACATAACATGAATGCTTTCCTTCAAATTACAGTAATTTGTAATATAAATT